>RPOG01003399.1:0-64785 GCA_008086565.1 Thalassoma bifasciatum
GTGTTATTAACCACACAGAAACTGTATTTATGCAGCCTGTTCCTTTAGTACACTCAGATTAAAGCATGAGCTCACCTGCAGTGATGTCACAGCAGGTGTTAGCTTATGGAGAACGCCTGCGGTGACACAACTGATTGACGTGTTGCCAGCAGTGAAGCATGCTGGGTGGTTATCAGCCTATGGAGAGCAGCTGAGGCGCAGTGCTCTGAGTTCAGCTTTGATCAGTGCTGATCAAAGCTGAGCGTCCTTCTTTGGTTTCAATAGAGGGATCTTTAAGTTATGTAAGATGGACCCTCATGTTGGAGATCCATCTGTTGAATTTAAATACAGCAAGGATGTATTTTTTTCCTTTGTTTTTATTTTCATAAAGTAGACATTGAGATTTATTTTGCAAGCTTAGGTATATTAGGTACTATTGATGCTTTTTACAGATTCCTAAGACATCACAGACTTCACTAATGAGGGCAAAGACATAAACATGATATACACTGAGTGAGATGAAACAGGGGGGAAAATCACAAAATTTACATAAAAAGGTCCAAAGACACCTGAACTGAACATGAGGAAATCAAAACAATTCACTGATAGTTTAAAACAGACAAACAGACAGTGTGATAATTTAAAGCAGCTCGACCAACCAGAATTATAATGTTACATTAATCTGCACAAACTGAGCTCATTCATCACGTAAGGTTCATTCTTCCTGGAGCTATTGTAGTATTTCTACTACTTCACATTGAGCAGATGCAGAAGTGGGAGCACATGAGTCCCTGATGTGAAGTGATAACATGCAAAACTGAGAGACTAGGGAAATAAGCTTAGTGAAGTGAAAAAGAACTGTTTTTCATATCCCCCTGTATTTTTGTGCCTCTGAAGATTCCTATAAAAACATGGGTGAAGTGCTGGTAAAATTTTTCAGATAGATCTACTTTTGAAAATCAAGGCAACTTTTTCACAATTTATTTATGTTGCTGAAGCAAGATTGCTTTTTTCGGAACTATTGTTTGTTTTCTTTTACGTGAAAAATAAAATCCACGTAAAGTGAACTTAATTTTACCAAGTCAACTAGGCAAGACTAAACTTTGTAGAAATCACTCCATTTTTTCTATGCGGTAAATTGCACGTAGCCCATCTATGCCGTGTAGCATAGACAGCAGGTCTACTCCATTTAGTGTAGGCAGCCAGTCCACAATGGCATGAACAACCAGCAAAGACTGCTTGTGCCACCCGTGTGATTCATCCATGTACAGCAGGATCTCATATTCACTGCGTGCCCTCCTCACTCATGGTAAAAAGGTGTGGTAAGAAATTAAGTTCAGTTTCTGGTCCCAGAAATAGCAAAGGAAACAGTCAAGATAACAAGATTGTCTCTTGTGTGGATAAACTCAAAAAGATTGCCTCACATGAGAGCAGCCTGACCACAACAACTAAAGCAGATTTCATCTCTGAGTATCAGAACCATAAGAGCTAACAGGACAACAACAGCTACAGTTGGTTAAAACTGGATTTGAGTTATTTATTTTGAAAAAAAAAGTCAACTGTAAAGCTCATAGAAGGAACGCCAAATGAGGACAGATATATTAAAATGGATATTATCAGAGAGATCAACCACTGAATATGTAATCCCATCTTAAGAGACTGTAGGAAGCACAGTCATAGCTTTCAGAACCGCCAATTTGGAAAGATAAAATAAGATATACTTTATTCATCCTGCAAGGGAAAATTCACAGTCACAGCAGCAATGCAATGGTGCTGCAACAAGCTGCCACTGAGAGGCACTTAGAGTAGTAGAAGTAGAAATGAATGAATTCATTAGAAAAGTCCATTGTGCAAGTACAATTTTGCACACACCATGAAGTGCTGGTTAATTGGGATCTTAGTGGATCAGGCCCTTAGATTTAAACAGAGCAAAGCTGACACATTTTAGTTCTTCTTTATCAGCTTCATTAGAGGTCGATGCCTGAGATGACATTGAAGAATCCATGGAAGCATTAATGTCCATGAAATGAGAGGAAATGTGTGTTTTGGAAAGATAACTTTCAAGTCAACAAAGTCATCTCGTCTTCATGTTGAGGAGTTGTTTGACTTTATAGAGCTTTATAAATCAACTATCAAAGGACACGTCTATTTGTGACACAGCCTCTGATGGTCTTTTGTGTAAGGGGGAAGGAAACCCCAACCTGTTCATCATGTTGTTCGCACATGTTATTTTAGAATCACCACAGAACAGATACTAATGATATTAAAGGAGGAAAATAAAGCTTTAATCTGAAAAGGGAAAGTTTCTGATTATTACAACATTGCATTGGGTTTTTAATGTTTAAATTCTCAACCCTCACAGCAGCATCTCATTGATTAAGTGGATGGGGCGACCCCGTATTTACTGGAGCTCCTTTAATTCCATCATAGTGATTTATCATGTGGTGACCGCAGAGGACGTAAAATCAGAGTCTAAAAGCAGAGCAGGAACAGGAAGCTGGGACACATGTGAGCAGACTCATTCTAGTACGGGATGAAATGAGACTCAATCACAGAGTTCTGCCTCATTTATTGGCATCCTGTAACCACAGAGAAAAGAGGCCTCCTCAGGGTCTGCGGGCGGCCCTCACCTATGTTTGTGTGTCCATATGTGCTGCTGTTCTGAGCCCATTTGGTTCACATATGGCCTCAAGGTGTGCTCCACCCTGACCCCCTGCTCCAACAAACAAGCGCGCACACACACACACATGCATCATCCTGTGATTAGTGAGGAGTAAAAATAGCTCTCCTCTACTTTTTGATTCTGTAATTAATCGTAATAAAACTCTGCTGACTGACATGAAGAGGTAGAATGAGCCATGTGGTGACACTCACAATCACAATGTTGGTTTCTCAGCCTTAAATTAACACAATTAAAGCTTAAAGTTCCCCCAGACTCAGGCTTACTGAACCTCAGGAAAGAAAAAAAAAACTAATGAAAATGTGTTATTTGTGATGCAAAAGCAGAAAAAAACAAGACACCCCATCTTCAAACACACATCAACTCAAGTCCAACAGAGGAGACTTCTCACTGACTGTGATGGCACATATACGAAAAGTCAGCTTGCGAAAATATCAAGGTCAAAGCTCCTGAAGTTTTCCAGAATCCAGACTCTTCTGGACTCTTCTGCTCTGATTGCTTCAGAAAATAAACATACACAGCATCGAAAAGTCTTTGTTGGCATATGAAAGTGAAAAGTATGGTCATACCCTTGTGTTGCTTTGATTTTCCCATGAAGTGGACATAGTTTCCCTGACATCACCCACCTGTACCTGAACAGACTCATGAAGCCAACTCCCAGCGGGTGCTATATTTGAAATGCTGACTCAAGCTGTGGAGTTTGAGCCTCTTCATTAACAGCTACAGGGCACCAGATCTCAGTCACGTGAACCTCTGACTGGATAAATTCCTGATCTAAAAGTCCCTGTGAGAACTTTCAAAGTGACCTTTAAAAAGTCTTATATCCAGATATTTGCCTGATTGTAACCCCTGATTTAAATAAAGTCACCAGCACCAAAACAGGTTATTTCTAAATGCTATTTCTCATCTTCCCCCCTGGGTTGTACAAGACTGAGTTAAAGTCTCTATTGTTGTGTTCACACTGCAGTTCAAAGTGAGCTGAATCTGTTTTTTTCCTAATGTGACCCAAATCTGCTTTCTCTCTGACAGTCTGAACACCAAAAATCACTCTGAATCTGACATTTTCCAGCCAGATTCAGGTCATCTTCAAATGTGGTACTGAGTCAGATAGATATCAGATTTTTCTAAAGGTGACTGGTCTGAATAGCCAGGTTGCACTTAATGCGGCTTTGACGTCATTTTGCAGCTACATGTCTGCTGCCACACACTGTTTTTAACATAAAACCTTAAATGAGACCACCAGATGCTGTCATGTTTGTTTCTGCAAATGCAGTTTTGAGTGGCAACATTAATGTTCAATGAACCTTGGGTCACTTCACCAGAGTGACACGTTCATATCGCAGTTCACAGGTGGGTCACATTTAAAAATGTAGTCTGAACAGCCAAACAAAAAATCAGAATTGAGCATTAAAGCCTGCAGTTTTCTTGTATACCCCCTGTGCCTTTTTGCCATACCACGTGTGTTGATAATTCTTCAAAAGTAGACCACAATACAGCTGATTATTAAATGAAAATAATTTTATTTCATCTCCTTAATTTGAACTTTTAATCTCTAGCATTTTCTTCTTTTTTTAAGAAACTCAAATTAAAAATAGATCATATTTTGCCTTGAAAATAAACAAGTAATGAATAAATAAGCGTAAAACCATGGTAATTCACCTTCCCGTGTTTTATTTATATACATACAGTACAGGCCAAAAGTTTGGACACACCTTCTCATTCAATTTGTGTTTTCTTTATCTTCATGATCATTTTCCAGACTGGCTGACCTTCATTTCTTAAAGTAATGATGGCCACACATTGTTTTTTAGTTAGCTGATTGGTTCTTGGCATAATATGAGTTGTAACAGTTGTCCAATAGGGCTGTTGGCTGTGTATTAACCTGACTTCTGCACAACACAACTGATGGTCCCAACCCCATTGATGAAGCAAGAAATTCCACTAATTAACCCTGATAAGACACAGCTGTGAAGAGAAACCATTTCAGGTGACGACCTCTTGAAGAAGAGTGTACAAAGCAGTAATCAGAGTAAAGGGTGGTCATTTTGAAGAAACTTGGATATAAAACATGTTTTCAGTTATTTCACCTTTTTTTATCAAGTTCATAACTCCACATGTGTTCATTCATAGTTTTGATGCCTTCAGTGAGAATCTACAATGTAATTTTTTGGACTGTACTGTATATATAATTCTCATAACGTTGACAACAAAAAACTGAAGCTTTGCCGAACAAGCACTTTAGCTTAAAAAATCAGGAGCAAAACATTTAACCAAATATTCAGACTCTCTATAGCAGTTCAACATGTTTTCCATTAGTCATTTGAGCTTTAATGAGACTGTAGTTTGCTTGTCTTTCATAAGCTTTGATAGTTCTGGGGGCAGTTTACATGAGCTCTCCTGCTCAATGTCAGAGAAAGATTGACTCTGTGTATCATGTTTCTCTGATGTTTATTATGAACTGTGGGGCCTTGACTCATCATTGTGAACTGTAATCTCCAGTGGGATGGTCTTTGTCCACCAGGAGGTTGGCTCACGGGTACACTTTTATTTACAAGGCCATCCTTGGACTATTGCACTCTTACATTTGTAATTTAATCACACAGAGAAGCGTCGTTTCTTTTGATATGGACTCAAACAATAATTTCTTGCTTACTGTTCTGTTTGCCCGCACTGAGCTGAGAAAAAGGGCTTTTGTCTCCTCTGCCCCTTCGACGTGGAACCTGTGTTTTAACTGTAATTTTTATTTGCTGCCTCTTGGCCAGGACTCCTTTCCTGGTTAAATAAAGGTTATTTTGAAATGTTTAGAAAAAGCTGTTAGGAGGCTGTTCTCCACATCCAGTCTTTCTCTGCTTGGTTTTGATGTATAAAAGCTGAGAGAGTCACCTTACAAATATGAGTACAACCAAAATGCGAAAGTTTAATCAGTGCATGTTTTCAAGGTATTCCAGCACCACATCACACCAAAACTCAGCGTCTTCTCAGCCTGTGCGATCTTCAACCCATGGTCATAGAAGAACTCCACCTGATGCTGCTGCAGCCTACAAGGAAGGTTGTTGCTGCTCTCAGAAGTGGGCTCTTAATTCCTTGGGCTGACTAGCTTTTCCAGAAAGTCCTTGAGCTGTAAACATGTTTTTTTTAATGCTACAGTCAGCCTCAGTCAGACTGTCAACAAACTGCAACTTTAAACACTGTAGGTCAGAAATTTTAAAGTCACATCTGCATTTATTTTACTCAATAGAGAAATGATTCTATAATTTGCCCCACAAATCTCAACCTTCTCCCACTGGACAAAAGTGATGTCAAAACACCCCCCTGCATGGGAGCTGACACCCTCCACATTTGTACCGGTGCTATAACCTGCGGCTCATCCAGCATCCACTTGAAATTGGCTCTGTAAATACTGGAAACTACTAACAAGCCAACACACCTGATTTCTGCAGGAGTCCACTGCTTTTAACTTTTTCTCCCACTGTACTCTCAATTTATAATCTCTCCCAAGTATCTATCAATTCATCTTGTGAAACCAATAAAGGCACATTCATAACCACTCTGTAGGGCAAGATGTTAAAACAGCAAAGATCTCACAGGCGATCAAAAATGGCTCTTGTATGGGTTTTTAATAAACTCTTCTTTTGCTTTAAAGTGGACATACAGTTATGGAAAGTTCTGTTAACCCAAAGTTAGTGGTGCATTTCCTTCTGCTCTCCCTCCTCTAGTTCATTAATCTGCTGTGTTGTGTGCATCTTTAACAGAAAAAAAATCATACAGAAAGTTATTGGAAAATTAAGATTTGAAAATAGATTAACACTCAACTAACTATCTTTGTTTAACCAGATAAAACCCATTGAGATCTAGATCTCTTTTACAAGGGTGACCTGGCCAAGAGGTCAGCAGCACACGTCACAATAAATAGTGACGATATAATAATAACAATACAATGGGAAATCACATATAAATTAAAACGGCAATATTTTGGTGAGGACTTACGGATAAAGTGCTGGAAGTGAATCGCAACAAGTTCAAGTTCATAAACACAGGCACTGGTCCACAGCCTGACATCTGTCCTTCAGCACGGAGCGAAAGGCCAAGAAACAAGTTCATTAAGACTGAATTCAGTTTGGAGAGCATTCCATGCAACAGGAGCAGCAAAGCTGAACACTTTTTTTTTTTGCTTGCTTCTGTTCCAACACGAGGAACAAGCCAATAATGATTGTTGCATTAGATTTAAAGCTGGAGATTAAAGAAAATCAGGTCTTGTTTTTTTGTCTTCACTTTGGGGGAGCTGCCGTGTTGTCCAGATTATTTTTTATTATTTTTTATCTGCAGTCAAGGTGCTCCACAAAGATATTTAATGAGGTCCCCTTAGAAGTACTTTTTACTCAGTTTTTGTTCAATTTTTTTTTCATTCTATCGTATTCTTTTCACCAAAAATCCTTGAATCACTATGCTCACAAAGATATTCCTTCTTCTAGGTACAGACATACAACACATGTCTCTCCGGTGGGCCACAGGTGGCTCATGTTATACCCCCTCATTCTTACTCAATGGCGTGGCGTGTGTGTCATGGTCATTCTCAGCCATGTCAAAGTCAGCACCTGGAAACTCAGCAAACAGCCCGACAGTGACGGGGGATTCAGTCAGTAACAATAGGAAACCATGTGTTCCTGTTTCCCATCCATCACTGCTGACACCAAAACACCAACAGAGCCTCTTCTTGTCTCTTCCTCTGCTTCTTCTCCCTCTCTGACAGCCCAGGCAACCCAGGGACTTACAAAGCCAATGTTTGCACGCAGGAATCCAGACTGTACACGAGCAACCAGTGTGAACTGCACAGATGTTGTTTTTACTCAGGGAATTGGAGGATTTCCTTTCGCACCTTGACTGTAACCCACCTGTGTGTGTGTGTGTGTGTGTGTATGTGTGTACAGACTGACAGGTGGTGAAAAGTCATGCGATGCTGCCTGGGGAACATACACAATAGTATGTGACTCTGCTCTTCTACGCACACACACACCTTATTGCCTTGGTACTGTATAGCTTTGAGTGGCAGCCAATGCCATGTGGAGCCTCCCTGTTGACAGAACAAGCCTCCACATGTCAACAAACCCATGTCACTGATGTGTTTGAACAGCGTCACAAAAAGGACTAATGAAAGGCTTTAGCTGATGGACACACATGTCGAGGTCACATCAATGATACTTAGTGCTTCAGGCCCATTTATGCTCATGGTTAAAAACAGATACAGAACCTTCTGTCTGTGCTCTGCCTTCATTTCATCCAAGTTCCCATAAATCTTATAGAAACAGACCAAACGGAGCAGTCCCACCAGAAACCATAGGGGCAGTGTTGCTGCTACTGTGTTACATGTAGGTCTGGTTAGACATGAAGAAGATATAATTTTTTTTTTTAATTTTTTTTTTTTAAACATATTGTTCATTGACCTTTTTATTACAGTAATATAGACATGGACATTCAGCTAGCAATACAAACATCCCCAAGTCTGGCAGAAAAAAATAAATAAATAAATAAATAAAAAAAAAAAAAAAAAAAAAAAAAAAAAAAAAAAAAAAAAAAAAAAAAAAAAAAAAAAAAAAAAAAAAAAAAAAAAAAAAAAAAAAAAAAAAAAAAAAAAAAAAAAAAAAAAAAAAAAAAAAAAAAAAAAAAAAAAAAAAAAAAAAAAAAAAAAAAAAAAAAAAAAAAAAAAAAAAAAAAAAAAACTAATTAAATAAATAATAATAATTATAAAAAAAATAAGATTAGACCCATTTCATCGTTTATTCATCCATATACATATATACGCATGTGAATATATAAATATGTAAATGCATGCATACTAATAAATAAATTAGGAAAATATAAATACATAATAAGTAGTAAAGTATTATATGAGTTAAGTAGGGTCACAGCAGTGCATAAATTACAGAAATTATAAGATTACTCGTATGTCAAGGTTGTATGCTTCCAAAAAGTCCATGTAAGGTCTCCAAAGTTGAGCAAAGTTCTTGTCCTTCTTTTTTATAATAAATGTGAGTCTCTCAGGAGCTAGAGAGGTCATCAGTTCTTTTTTTCCATAAATTGCCAGAAGGTGCGTCCACACTCTTCCATGATAATGTTACTATTCTCCTGGCTTGTAAGAGTCCAAAGTCAATAAGCTGTGACTGTTGCTGAGACACAACAAAGTAATCAGGGTATATACCCAGTCCCTTACAGCTACGAGACCCACATCGTGCAAAACACTCCTCCAAAATTGCTGTATCTTTGGACACTCCCATAAGCAATGAATTAACTGGACTGCAGTCGAACAGAAGATATAAAAATGACGGCACACTCATCCTCAGATTCTCTCATTGGCTGCACTACAGAAATGAATCCTCCATCACTGCCTCTGTTTTTGTCGTGTATGTAAGTGGTACGTTATCAACACCTCTTCCACAGTCGCAATGTTTGTTTTTGAGTTTGTTGTTGTCGAACTTTTGATTCTGGACTCAAGGTCTATATTCATACAAAGATTAACATCAAGTGAGCATTTGGCCTTCTGTACCACATGAGGTCCTCTCTGAACTGATGCAAATAAAAGAAAAAGATTTCAATTCACATAGCTCATTCAATGAATATTTTTACTTGCCCCACAGTAGAGGGTTGTTAAGAGTGCAAAGGGGTGAAAAATTTATGGTCAATTTCAGAGGTTTCCTGAAAATTTCCATGGGAGTTTTTTACCTTGGGAATATTAGAAATTTTCTTTTTTTTTCTTTTGTTCCGCCATCAACTTCATTGAATTCTTTCAACAACAAAAAAAAAGACTGCTAAACAATGCTTTAATTTTTTACTCTTCATGATTTTTGTTGTTCTTTGAGGGAGTAAAACTTAAGTTATACAACACTAAAAACTGATGAGTGTCATTTATCTATGCTTTAATTGCTGTATTGGTATGTTTGTTTGCTTATGACAAACCAAATTGTTTAATACTTATATTTATATTTCACCAGGTAAATGCAGTTCATATATATTCAGGAATTAACTGCAAACAATTCCGTTAATTTCCAGAAATTTGGAAAGTATTCTCATCGAGGATAATTTCATCAGCGACCTAAATTCACAATTATTTAGTAATTTCTCACACTATTTCCAGCTNTGATGATGATGATGATGATGATGATGATGATGATGGTGAAGATGATGATGATGATGTTGCTGATGATGATGGTGAAGATGGTGATAATGATGAAGATGATGATGATGATGATGATGATGATGATGATGATGATGATGAAGATGGTGAAGATGGTGATAATGATGATGATGATGATGATGATGATGATGATGATGATAATGATGATGATGATGGTGAAGATGATGATGATGATGTTGCTGATGATGATGATGGTGAAGATGATGATGATGATGATGATGATGATGGTGACGATGGTGATGATGATGATGATGATGATGACGACAGAAATTGAAAGCAAACTAGAATTTGAACAAAAGTCTTCATTTTTGCTTGTGTTGTACGTCGCTTTGGTCATAAGCATCTGCTAAATGGAATAGTTCAATTGTAAGATATATGTTCTGAGGTTAGACATCAAATGTGTATAACATTTTAATTCTGAGCCCTTTGAGGGAGCCTGATATCTCTTGGATCAATTACCAAACAATTAGACAAAATAGGAATAGGAAATCAGCAACTCTGTACAGTTTTATGCCTTCATATCATACATTTATTCTGTTTTATCATGTAAAAGAAAAAGTACTGACATGAAATTATTGCCTGATACAAATAAAGTAGATAAATTTATCCTGATACTATCAAACTGGCACCAGTGCAATCCGAAAATTCATCTAAATAAGCAGCTCAGAGCTCAAAATTTAAAATAGTTTTAAAATAAACACTCCATATATCTTAAGTCAACAGATTTTGAAACAACATTCAAGCTGGTAGTTATACTACATCAGATGATATTTCATGTGCCTGTGGAGACGTGTGGTGTGTTATATTACAGTGCTGAATAAGGAATAAGTGATATCTGATGTTATAGTGAGTGAGCACACAAGAAGCCAACAACAGGAGAGCCTGAGGAGCTATCTACGCCAAGGTTAAAAGTATGAGCACACAAAAAATAAAAAATAAATTAAAATACAATAATTCAACCCATCATCTACAGTTTACCCTGGCATTTCAAGAAAACACATGGAAACCTAACAATACGGCAATAAAAAAAGAGATAAACAATAAAAAGGAGACAAATAGTGGAAAATAACACACTGAAAAAGAAGGATCAAAGCTTTCAAAAGAAACAGGAGGATTTTATTTGGGGGAACATTTGAAAATAAAATGGATGAAATAAATCATAAAGTAAATGAAAGCTCAAAATCAATTGAAGCAACTGGAGACACAAAGAGGATAAAAGTAATGTTGAAAGATAATAACAATGACATGAATAAAGAAAACAACCAAGATGGATACAAAGGGAAGTGAACGAAATGAGTTCACTAAAGGAGAAAAGATGGAATAAAAAGTAAAATGATGATTATTATATTTTTATTGAAGGTCTATAATAAAACAGACATATCTGTCTCCATTAGAGTAAATATAAAAGTACTGATGTTTTACACTCAGCTACAGAGAGTAGAATCCAAGCTCACAGGAGCATCTTTGTACCCCACATGAACTCTGTACATCTGTATGAATAAATTATCTATTCTCCCCCCTCTGCAGCCACCGGGGCCCTCTCCTGTGGCCCCTCACTATTCATGCCTGTCGACAGCATGATGTAGCCACATGGGGCCAAAGTGCTGACTCCAGCCCCTGACATCCTCCTCACTCCTGACCTTTGACCCCCTTACAAAAGAGGATGTCTCCCTGGACACAGATTTCCCTGCTGTTTGACGGCTGTGCAGCACAAAAAGCCGCCTGGCCCTGTTGACACGGGCATTAGGACGGACAATATGGGACAGACTGGGGGGCCCCCTGGAAAACAACACTTCCTGTCAGTGGAGGGGTGTTTTGGAAAATCACCGTGTCTGCTCCATCTGAACGGTTATGTTCTATCCTGATGATATTTTCACCTTTGACCTGGATAAAAACTCTACGGATGTTCAGGTTTGGGCATTTTCAGGACTTTTCTTCATCTCGTTTTGCATCACCAACAGTGCAGCTTAATGGTTTCATGGATGTGGATTTTTACAAACAGCTGAACTGTAGAATGTCTGTAAAGGCTCAGGTAGAAGCTGAGTTACTCCAACTGAAAACCAACTTCTGTTACCATGACTCTCCAACCATCCTTCAGCTGACACACGTTTAAAGATGGTTCAGGGCAGAATGGGTGTGTGCTTATCACATGACCCAGTTACAGCTCAGGTCATGAAAAGTGACAGAACAAACCCCATTCAGCCATGAAGACCATAGATGAATGTTTACTCAGTATCAGTCAAATCAAGAAATAATGTTTATCTTTGAGTTTGTTAAATATAAGAGTAGTCTCCATCAAAAAGTTGAACCCTCATTGCTTGTACTGAATGTTGAGTGTATTGTCATCTTTGTTTGAAACTGTCAAACACCTTTCATGGAGACTGGCACCTCGCATCTACTTCCACTCCAATCAATCATTACATTTACACAGCCCACACTGCAGCCCACCAATGGCTGTTTTGCTGTGAGTCTATTTTTGCCACACAACACTGCAGAAATGCTTCAGTCTCTGCAGTAGTGGTGGGCGGATCGATCCAGAATATCAATGTAATGATACCAACGCTGGTATCAATAATGATTATTAATTGTGTGACCAGTTCAGTATTCAAAATATCAGTTAATTGTGGATTTCCTAAATATTTTTACGTTTCTGCATTAGTTTTTCAACCTGTATGTGCAAGCTCTTTAAACAAAATGATTAATGTTAATCTGGAATATAATAACTATTGATATGAACATTTAGATTTATTGTTCCACCTCCATGTTTCCGTTTCAGTTATACAAGTCATCTTGGGCGGTACTACAGAGACTTTAAGTTGTTAATTTAATATGTTCTGGGGCATTTTTGTCAAATTTGACCACACCCCACCGAAATTATATTTGAATTGATGTATTTACTTATACTTTTTCAAGTCTTTCAAGGTATTTTTTCACTGAACTATCTTTTCTTTTATTTATTTCATTCATTTCCTTACCTAGTATTAGCTATAATGTGAAGAGATTATGTGAAGAGTCATGAGTTTGTGTGTGAGTTCAGTTATTTAAGGCTTACTTATACTGTCATACAAGCTAATCAAGCCAATGCTGGACCCCCACCCCCACCCACACCCTCCTTAACAATTTTGTTTCATAATTTTTTGAGGTTTAGATGACTGTACCTTCCACCCTTCTTTGCTTTTTTTATTTCTTGAAAAATGTTTGTAACTTTGTCTAGCTTCTCTCTAAAGTAAAAAAACAATCACACACATCACTTATTGTATCATACTTATGGTCGTAGTTAAAGCTGAAAGTGAAGACAAAGTGGGTCAATAATTCAATATATGAGTGTATTAATACACATTACTGTATAAATGTGCATATTTAGCATTGCTTACCACATATTATTGCAATATTTTTGGAATATGAATTATGCAGAGGTTTGTTAAGGTGTCCTCTGTTAATGAAGCTTTTCAGTAATATTAGATAAACTTTAATGTTTATTCCATGGACAAACAGCCATGACACAGTGAGAGTTGATACTCCAACACACGGATCCTTGATGTGTGAAAGAAACAAACTGTTCTTGTGATGTCTCACAGCTCCGTCATCCAGTGTAGGTCTGTGATCGTGCACGTTGACTCCTAACAGCCTTTGTAGTCCCGAACTGATTCATGGGAAATCTTCAACATGAGTAAAGCAGAGAAATGACTCTCTCTAATAATCCAGAGCAGCAGGAACAAACACTGTTTTGTATGTATTACTGTGACAGACAGCAGAAATATTTACACTGATTTCGGGCTTTGTCTCTCTGTAGTATGCGTGGGTGTCCCCTGGGTGCTCCACTTTTCAAACATGCAGTCAGTGTGAATGGGGAACTTGACGTTGCCTGTTGGTGCTCATGTCTGTGTGTTAGTGGAACAGAGAGAAGTGCAAAGTGCTTCAAAGCATTTCTGCCAACATGAAGCTCTCTAGTGGCCCTGGATGAGATGAAGTGGGTACGAAGGAGTGTAATTCATTGAAACAGCCATGTGGAAATCCTCTCTGGTGTCTAAAAGTAAACAAGCACCTGACAAAACAAGTCAACCTCGCTGATTTTTAACTTCAGATCACTGCAACGATTGAAACAGCTGTTTTCACTTCTCCTATCTTTACTGGGTGTGCTCTCTTTGAATGTATATTATATGAATAAATACTGTAATATACACTGCCTGGCTGGAAAAGAAAAAAAAAAGTTGCCACCTACACAATTATCTTTCAGCTGGAAACAAGTTATTTAACCCCAGCTGATGCAATAAGAAACTTTTCATTAAACAACCATGGAGAAAGACATATCCTGTGGTTGTGGAAAAAGATGCTAGTCTGTTTAAGAAGGGTCAAATCATTGGCATCAAGCAGAGAAAACATCTAAGGAGACTGATGCAGAAACTACCAAAGTTGGGTTAAAAACTCTCCAACGCATTATTAAAAACTGGAAGGATGTCGGGAAACCATTGTGTCTGGGTCCAGATTTACCCTGTTCTAGAGTGAAGGGCGCATCAGGGCAAGAAGAGAGTGTTGCACCCATCATGCCTAGTGCCTACTGTACAAGCCTGCGGGGGCAGTGCTATGATCTGGGGTTGCTGCAGTTGCTCAGGTCTAGGTTCAGCAAGATTATGTTCCCAAAGAATGAGGTCAGCTGACTACCTGAATATACTGAATGACCAGGTTATTCCATCAATGGGTTTTTTCTTCTCTAATGGGACAGGTATATTCCTAGATGATAATACCAGGATTCGTGGGGCTCAAATAGTGAAAGAGTGGTTCAGGGAGCATGAGACATCTTTTTCACACATGGATTGTCCCCCACAGAGTCCAGACCTTAACCCCATTGAGAATCTTTGGGATGTTCTGGAGAAGACTTTGTGCAGTGGTCAGACTCGACCGTCATCAATACAAGATCTTGGTGAGAAATTAATGACACACTGGATGGAAATAAATCTTGTGACAGTGGAGAATCGTATTGAAATATCGCCACAGTGAATGTGTGCTGAAGCTAATAGAGGTCCAAGGAAATATCAGAGTGTGTGACCTCTTTTTTGTGGCCAGGCAGTGTATTAATAAACAAGCGGTGTATGAAACTCTTTTCTGATCTTTAATTAACTCAAACAATCAAGCTTCCATGTTTTTGAATGACATGGAGATAAGTTTCACAAGTTTGTGTCAACTTGTGGACTGCAGGGGCTGAAGAATCAAACCAGCAACTACCTGTCTAAAGTTTGAGGACACTTATTTTTTTTCTCTTTGTAGTGTGAGACAAGTTTCCCTTTCTGTGAATCAGTTATCTCAAACTTTCTGTTCCATACAAGCCCTTCAACTCTGGACCCTCCAGCGTTTGCCACATGAAGGGGAATGAAATAAGAGAAGGATTAGGAAGTTGTGCTGTTTACTTGGTCCAATAAAAACTGTATGGTTAGTTTCTTGAGTGACTTCAAATTGGTGCTGGTCCTGATGTGAATTGGTAAATTATTCCAACAATGAGGACAAAACTTAAACCATCATACTTCATGAGTTAATCAGCTAGAGTAATTAAAAAGTCTTCATTCACCTTTCTCTTTGAATTCTCTGAATCTTTATTTAGATAACTCAAGGATAAAGTAAACCCTTTGAACATCAGGTCCAGAACTTGGGTCCCTTTTTTCTTCTGCGCATGTCCTCTGCGCTTCATACGCTTAAAGTCGGGGGCAGAGAGAGGGGGAGAGAGAGAGAAAGAGAGAGAGAGAGAGAGAGAGAGAGGGAGCGAACAGGGGATCCATGGAGCATGTCACAGTAGAAGTGTTTTCTATGTCTTCTTGTCCACGATGCACTTTAGGAATGCAATAAGATGCGTGTGTGTTTCCAGATAATCAGTTTCTTCCTCTCAGTAAACTTTTACTGCCAGCCGCTCCGAGCTCAGGGTGAGTACGTCCGTCTCTGATTNTGATGTAAGAGAACAAAAAATATTTAAAAAGATGTCATTGGATATACACTTATCTCTGTGAATGCTGTCACCATGCACTCTAACATCAATTGTAAACAAAAAAATATATTTCAAACATCATTCTTCATGTTTGTGTCTCTTCAATGAAAGAAACCAAATTTACTCGGTTTAGTCTCTGATATTTCTACTGAGAGACAAAAGCCTCAGTGGGGCCATCAGTGGTGACAGACAGCCTTTGGCTCAGACTCTCCAGAAATAGCCTTCTTTAATTCAATTATCCTCACATTTGCAAAGTGTCTGTTCGCAGTCACGCAGCACCACAGAGACCTGATGTCTCAGAATGGCAGGGGTCTCTCTCTCAACAGCCCTACAGCTTAAAAAAAGTGTTGTGCAGTGCCCTCCTCTGATTTTACAAACCAGATATTACAGCCTGACATTTACCTGCAGTGATCCTTATTTATGCATTCATTTACATACCTGCGCTGACATCAGAAAGGAGACATAAATACCACCAGAGAATACCAACATTTACAGAACAAGAGCGGGTCGTTTTGTGTATTCCCCAGACTATTTCAACTCCGTTGCGATAAAGTATGCAAACATGCCAAAGAATAGCTCAGAAGATTGGGGATCTGAAGTTTAATATCCTCTTCTGTTTGCATTTTGATTATGTTTGAGCTGTCTGTCTGTATAATTGGTAAAGTTTTATATAAAGCTCTGACAGAATGCAAACATTGTCCTGCGCTTGTTTGTTTGTGACACTGTAGATTATTCTAAACAGTGATTCTCAATGGTTCTTGAGTTTACCTGAACAATGACTTCACTGATTATTGAGAGGAACCCAAACACACAGAGATCAGAGTGTTTTCATCAGTTTAAAGTCAGATTCAAGGATTTATACCACATAAGAAGATGCAGAAGTTTGAGAATCTGCTCACGTGTCATCTGAACATTCAGCATTCTTACTTTATATCCATCTATGTCATTTAACTGACATTGTTACCATGCAGTTGACCTTTTTTAGCCGCCATCTTGCCATGTTGAAATTTTTTTCTGGCTGTTAATCTGTTTATAACTTCAACTAGAGGAGGGCTCGCATTTCCTTTTAGCCAATGCTGGATGCTGAAATGCTGAGCACGGCATTTCAAAACTCTTGCATTTCCTTGCAGGGAATGATGCTGCTCAGCATTTCAACATAATTATACCCACTTGGTGGCGTTGCTGTACAGACAAATTTGGTCTGAGAGCTGTTGAAAAAAATAAATAAATAAATGGAAGTGACAGGGTCATTAGTTAGACTAGTGGTTCTCAGTCTTTTCCAACTCAAGGTCCACTTTTTCGTCTCAAAATTTTTTGCAGCCCACCTCCCACCTCATAAATACAGAGGCTTTTTGCCACAGCACTTTAAAAAAAATAGGCATTTTTTTATGTCATTTCAAATGTTACTTAGTTTTTGCATTTAAAACATTATTCTGTACATTATCATCTTTGTATAATTACCCCCCTAACCAAAATTGTTCTGTTTTGGAAATGATTTGGCAGCCCATTTGCAATACTTAAACAGCCCACAGATTTGGAATCATCAAGTTGGACAACAGAAAACATAACCAACTTGGTCGAGTCGCCTGTTAAACCCCTTGATAATGGTTATTGCGAATTTGCAACATACTTGATGGACGACACCAGGTCTTGATGCAGCTGAGACGACCTTTGTATCCCACTAATGTCTATTGTGTATTGATTCATATTCTGCACGTACCAAGGATCATTGTAAATGGACTATGCCACAATTTATTGGTCAGAGGGTGAACTTATATCAATATATTATATAATTTCATTTTTCTATTTCAGTCATGTGTTATGTTCAAATTTACTATCTCTACTCAGTGTAGCATCTGTGGGAGTGAAAAACACAAAGAATCATTTTATATATGGGTCAATGACAAAAAGAGGGTCTAAAAATGTATTTTTAAAAAGTTCTTTGAAAATGGATAAAAAAACATGTTTCTTAGTGAAAGATTATGTTTTCTAACAGATTTCAGTAGTTGACCAACATTTGGTTCATTATTTTTAGTATTTTTATTTTGAGCACCCAAAAATGTCAGGTGGCGCAACCAAATATATGAAAATATATGTTCCTGTTATTTTTTCTGTCTGAAATTATTGGCAAGTATCTCTCAAGTGTCTGTAGTGACTCATACATTTTCATTTTGTGTGTTTCATTTCTTTTATTTGTGAATAAGATAAATAATTTGATGTTAAAATAACATTTCACATTATTAGATTGGTTTTACCACCTGACATGGAAATTGTTCCAGTCACCAATGAAGTGAAAAAAACTTTTTTATCAGTATTTCAGAGAAATCTACAAACTTTTCCACTTGGTCACAAGTGTCATTTGGGGTCCTCTGGCTGATGCAGTTTCCTGTTTTATTCTCTTCACTTTAAAATAAAAGTCTAATGTTACGGTTGCACCACCCTGACATTTTGGGGGTTTGAGGAACCAAAACACAAAAAAACATGTTATATTTTAATAGTTTAAAGATGTGTTCAAATAACACAGGTTTCATAGAATAAAGAAATACATGTGATGAAATACTCAATTCACAATGGAAGGAAATATTGCACTCAGACACAAAAAAAGGGACGTCACGTCATTGACCCATATACTTGTAAACTAATTTAAGCAGTAAGGAGATAAACAGGTAGTGTGAAGCTGAGCCCAAGTTGAAATTTCTCATCTTATCCCAATCTTCGAACCACTGCTATAGTCCATGAACTTGTAAGTGAAAGACAGTGACAATATGGACCCTAATATAGGAAGATTTTTTTTTCTTTTGTTAAAAATAATGTGAAAAAGTGGGGGCGTCTTATAATTAGAGTCTCACTATGACACATGTTGTGCAGGCTTGATGCACAACCACAACAACAGAGGACACCGGCTGTTTGTGAAGCCTGTGACCTCACTGTGGCTGTGGTGACAGGGGATGAAAAACAGAGAGGTGCTGTCATTGACCACAGCAAAGTGAATCAAAAATTGGGCAAGTTAGTAGACAACTGGGGAGGAGCTATGATGCTAATTTTAAGATAGTGGTGGTCAATGCAGCAGAGATGTCAAACAACTGTCAGGAAGCCAAAAAAAAAAAAGAAGAAGCTTGGTGTTGAAAAGAGGGGACTCGTCTTATAATCAGGGTCACCTTTTATTCATATCAATAAATATTATGAACACATTACACATACACTGTAAAAATGATAACTAGCAATTGTTGAGCCAACAAATGTCTTCTAACTCATCTAATTAAAAATTAAAGTTAACAAATATGCAACTAATAAAACCATGTTTCTCAACAAATTCTCCCTGTCTTTGACTTCATAAAGTAGATTAAGAAGGGGGTGTGTGTGAGTTACAATCACAGGACCCTCTTTTTAGACTACACTGTAAAAAAGACCTACATGTAGGTACGACCCCTGCACAAATGCATAGGAAATCCTGTAGCAGTTGTCATGTTAATCTACTCTTCAAGGTAATTTTAATTTTGTTATCAAGTCTAATTCACAACAAAACAGCTGTAGTCAGTTTTGAAGTTTAACAAAGTGTCATTTAATTTTACTTAACATAATGAGATATGAAATGTTAACTTACTTTAGTGAGTTATTGGCACGACACCTCAAGTTTTATGGTTTTTCTCACCATGAAAACTCAGTGGATATAAGACCCTGCTACACATTGGGCCCAGAAGCAGCTAATATAGAATTAGATGGCAAACTGGAGCCATTCATTTGATTACACTACTATTTAATAAACAGTGAAAATTGCTCAAAAAAGAAAGAAAGAATAAAAAAGCTTGAATATTAGTGTTTCAATATGTATTTTTGGGTAAACACTGACCCTTGACCAGCTGACTGACCTGTGTATCTGCTTCCTGATTGGCTAATCTGACAGATAAAACATGAACTGTTGAAAAATGAGGAAGCAGCAACACAGTTTTACTATTTGTTTGTGAATGCATTTTCTGGGTGCAGGTCAACGTGTTCAAAGCTGGGAAAGCAGAATAAGCCATCTTAAAGGAACCCTGTATTTCTCCAGCCACTCTTAGTTCACATAAAAAAATTGAATTTCTCTGAGTTTTTTGTTTTTCATTAATAACAATGCTGCATTACAAATGACTGCAGAAATATTAATTTCTGAATTCCTTGTATTAATATAAATATGGGAAAAATTGCTAATGAGTCACAGTATTTTAAATGAAAAAGAGAATATTCATAGAAATAAGGTCATGAATTCAATCAAAGATGAAGCTAATGCATGCAAATAACCTCATTATTAAACAAATGCAGCTCATTTTAACTAATGTGTAAAATAAGTTCCTAACTAATGACACTAAGTTGAACTGGAGAGTATGTTTTCAGGAAATGGACAGTGAAATGAATTAATGCTGCGTTCTGTATCAGTGCAGGCATTAAAGAAGTAGAAGTGGAGGTTATGGTTGTTTTATATCACCCCTGCCCTTCAAAAAGTCTGCGTACGCCACTGGTGGTAATATTTTTTATCTTTTCCTAACTCTTGAAGTGTTCTGAGAACCAAATTTAAAGGATTACATCCCCGCAGGCTGCCTTATGAAAAAAAAGGGATGTCATTTCTCTCTTGCAGCCATAACAATACGTCGTATCATTGCAGTGCCCACAGCTCACAACTTCAATTTGGAGGGTGTCAATAATTCATCTGGAGATGACTGGGCGGAGGCCTGTTTCATTTGGAGATGGGCAAACACTGCTGTAAACAATCTGGAGAGAGGCAAGTGTCACTTCACCTCGCCTCACCCCCCCCTCTCCCCCTCCTCTATAGGGGACATACAGCCAAAGAATGGACTGAGCTTATGTATCACTCCTGTCTTCATTAGGCTGCCTTACAAAGTGACCATCAGGACTCACACAATGGCTGTTACCAGGAGCATTTCAGGGTTCAGCGTCCTCAGCAAGGTGACTCAAGGTTCAGACTGCAGGAGCTGAGGAGAAGGGGAGGGATCCTTCAACACAAAGACGACACAGCTGCCTCATGTCTACAGTATGTTTTCTGTTCTACCAAAGAAACACCCCAAAAAGAGACAAAAGTGAAATTAACCTCCTACACTCATGAAAGTATAAACACTAACACCTTTGTCAAACATAAGAATGCTATACCACATTAGAAAGCTTAGATTCTTCACGTCAGCCGCTAAATTTGTTTTACAGTTTTCTTGACCGATAACACAAAATTGGTGAAAGAATCACTCAGATAGTGATCAGAGTAACTGGGACGTCCTACCTGTTTGAGGTCATTACGTCACATCCGTAGCCTGCACCCCGAATATTCCCTCTCCTTTCCACCAGAGGAACCCAGAGTTCAAACATATCAAAAGTGTTGTTTCATCAAATTATTCCAAGTGGTGAAATTTCTCCTGTAAAGTCCGTTGTTTGTTTGTCTGTCTGTCATGTCCGTTCTCATCAATAACAGCAGCTTCACAGTCTTATGGCATTTCCTCCTCAGTGTGAATCTGGCAAAACTTGACAACTTTTATTTCCTCAGACCTCTGGCTACAAGACAAAGGTATCCCCATCGCGATACTTGGAGTTTTGATGCCAGGAGAGTCAGATTTATACAACAACTGCTATCTGCTTGACTGGCCAAAGGCGTGCATAAAGCCTCCTAGCAGTCCTGTTTATTGGCAATTGGGCCTGTCACTCACACATACAGTAACCAACAGCCTTACCATTCACATGCAACCTGCCATAGCTAGATAGATTGCTGGATTTTTTTTTTTTTTTTTTTTTTTTGCCATGTGTAATTATTTATATCTATATGTGCAACAGAAGTGATACAAACCATGGCTGAGAGCTATAATTTCATGATATTTGGGAAACCTTTTAACAGAGACGGCAAAGTCGACTACCAAGAAGACACTGAGCACTGATACAGCTGGTTTTGTTTGGGCAAAGTCGGCGGATTAGTGCGTGAGAAATGAGGATGCATCTACTGGTGTTTGGTCACCTGAGACTAAAAACTCTCTAAGTCCTAAAAGATTTTACCTAGAAAGCTCAAATTTCACCCAGATGCAGATGAGAAGCATCTTGAAGGTAATGATGTTCAAAAATTGGTCATGAAAAAAATTAGGAGGAAAATAACCGGTTTCGGCTGCATTTATCCTGATGTGGACTTTCGCCACATATAAAAAACTAGGACTGGAACTTGATTAAAGAAAATTAATTGAATTAATCAGAGGCTTGTAATTGATTAATCTCAATTGATTGCATATCAGGATTTGACCCAAGAACAGTGAGAATCATTTTTTATAAAATGATATATAAGTCAATCAATGAATAGTGAGCATAATGAATACATGAGCGTAAGCAAACAAAACCGTGTTCATTCTTTTTGAAGGTGGGACTTAACCAAGATCAATAGATCAGTGCAATTTTCTTTCATAAACAATACAGAATCAGTTTCAGAGATTCAGGTCGACTATAAAGGACCTTCTGTAAACTCAACACTAGTCGCAGTACTGTTAGCTTCCACGCCAGCAGCAACATGTTTAGCATTCAGGTGATAGCGGCCCTCAGCTGAAGACAGAGCTGCACTTTGACACACAGGTTTTAGTGACCTCAGCACGAGATACCGATGCTAAAAATGAAAAAAAAAAAACACTTTCATGTGTTAAGATATACTCATCGGGTAGAATGGCAACCTTTGTGTGAGAGGAAATTCATTCCTTTGTTCATTTAATTAAACAAATGCAACGAAAGACACATTAAGTCACATTAACTCCTTTAGATCCTCTACAGATTTAACACAGCACACCTAGCACCACTCGTCAAAAAGCTTTTCTCTCATGCACACTCGATGTAGGTTTGGTTGGCAGTTTTATCACTGGTTCAAAATTTTTGTCAGCAAGCTTCAGACACAAGTTCATATTCCTGACAGTTTTCTTTAAGGTCTCTTAATCAAGACTCTGTTAAATAGACAAACTGGCGGACCCTTCTCATGCTTTTCCCATGAGTTAACACTGGAGCAAAAGTGGCCAAAACTCTCTGGACCACTGAAATATGAGAAATGTTCTGCAGTGAGATTAATATGCATGAATATTTTTTAACGCAATAACATGACTGTAACTAATTAATCACAATTAACTCGTTGAAGTCTTGGCCCTTATTAAAACATGACATTTTCTGAAACTAGAGACTTTAATCTTTCAAACGAGGTGTCACTGATGAATTTTGACCTTTTTGTTCTACACTTATAAGCTTTGAATACATAGCATGGTATACAGGCCAGAATTGTGTGGGATGTAAGGGGTTAAAGAACAAAAATATGAAATTGTAGAAGGAATTACAAAAGCAGTTTCACAAAATCAGGTGATAAACTGTGAACCAGAACTATTCCCTCGCTCTGATGTACTTAATGGTTCCTTTTTCTCTGCTTCACTCAAACTCTGAGCCATATTGGAGGGAGGCAGGCAGAGAAATAGTGGAGGAGCTCTAATACACATGAGCGGCTCTTGGTTTTCCCAGCAGGAAGGAAGGGATAACAGCAGTTACCCAACATGATCTTCTAAAGACAGCCAGATCCCAGAGGAGCAAGTACCAATGCACCATGGAAGTAAAACACCACAGAACACACCACTGGTGCTCAGTTTGTGAGGGATGATAGGTCAAAAACATCATTAAAGCAGGAAATGAACTAACTTTGACTCATTTGTGACTCTCATCATCACAGAGTGGTCACATAATGAGGATTTAGATGTAAAAATAATGCCGACTACATCATTAACTTTAGTAGATATTGGTGATGGGAGTTCAGGCTCTCTTCAGACAGATGATTGGGCTCAGTGCAACAGTCAAAGCTGCTTCTCTGACTTTCATTTACATCACTTCTGGCATCTATAAGTCAGCCAAAGGAAGCTGAGTTCTGACTTGTAATAGGAATAATTACTGACAGTTTATCCAAAAACCACAGGGATGTGATGAACAACAACACATTTCTACTTTTCATTATGAAACCACAGGAAATACAAATATGCAGTTGAAATTCAATTAACAAAATAATAATATATGTACATATCAAAATAAAATAAAAGCCCAGCGCTGTGCTCAGAGTACAATGATGGAACCAGAGTAGACATAACAGACAAAATGGCTGCACATAAACATAGGCCTTCAAAATAAAAGCACAGATACAAAATCCTTTCCTAAAGATGCACCGTGTCTATTGGGCACATTAGCTGGGAATGCTCAGGACAGAGGTTTTTTTGTTTGTTTGTTTGTTTGTTTTTTTGGTGAAGTACTAATAAATAATGTCAAGGGTAAAGGGCACAGTTTTTGGTGAAGTGCAGTCTTATGGGATGAGTGAAGCTTGTGATTAACTTTATGTTGCTCATGTTTCTGATTGAGAACGCTGCACAGACCCATCATGCGTTAGCAGCACCTCAATCTGCAGCACACAGCCAGCTGGACATTCAGATAAATGAAGAAGAAGAAGACCTCCACACTTGGCTTCAGTCAAACACTGTGCACTGAAACTTTCAGGATATGCAGAATGAATTAAATCATCTAAAAACTGAAAAGCTACAGCGCAAAAAGTCAGTCCTTATTCAGTCCTACCCCTGATTTTAAACCATCAGTTGTCATTCCTGAGTGAGTGAAGCAGCAATAACTAAAGGTCTTACTCTAATTATAAAGTCTTTAAAAAAGGAAGCACAGTTCACCTTTTATTTTGCTGGTGACATTACCATAATGTGATCACTCTGTTTGCTCTACAAATGTAACGAACAGCAAAGTTTTTCATCCTCTCTCTTCATCTGGATCTCCACATGTCTAATAAGAGCAATAAAACACAGTGAAACCAACAGTTTTCATCAATTTAGTTTAGATTTTATCTTTAATATGAGCTCCGAGAAAGCGCATCAGTGCCAACCTGTTGCATGCAGAGACTCCACACTATATTTTGGGCATGTGTGTTTTTAGACCTCTTGGGTCATGGACCTGTCTGAATATTTGTCTGCAGTTTGTTTTATTTTTTGTTATCATTATTGTGTCAGCCTTAAATCCTCTGAGTGACATTTAATCGGGGACGTGCTTTTTTATTGCTATATTTACATCCCTAAATTAGTCTGTTTATGTCCTATTTACTGATGACATATAGTGGGTTCATAGCGAGTCTCCTCTCATCTTATGTCTATCAAAATTGCAGTTAAAATAATTACCACCTTAAATTACAGAGATGCAGATTCAGACTAGATTAGTTTTATCAGAGGACCTATGTGCGTGTGAAATATGGTCGGCGATTTGTCCTGGGATTTTAACTTTACAAATTACTGACATGGTCAATTCACACCAAATTAAAAACACATACGTCCTCTGCAGTTATTACAAATTACCAGAGATTCCCAGGTGAATCTAATGTTGGTTGAATACGGCTTATGAAAGCAGGATCTGTCAAAATATGTAAACACAATTAGTGTTTTCATCCACCAATTAAAACCAGGACTTGGTGTTTTTTTTTTCTGACATTAAAAGGGGGATGTATATTTGTTTAAAGAAGTTGTTGAATAATTGAGTTGAACATGTATTTTGCATACAGAGGGACTCACACCATCAGAGTGATTTCCTCTGCCTCTGCTCATTAAGGGGAAGCAGACAGACCTCAGCTCCTCTGTCAGTCCGTCTGACTGTATCAGGGTTAACATCACACCCCTGTCCCTGCGGTGGTCTCTGCGGTGGTCTCTGTAGTGGTCTCTGCTGCACCTGAATCCTGTCTAAATTATGTTAAGTTGCTTCGGGCTAATATCACCGCATGCACTCATGAATATTGAGTCGAACGTAAGACCCTCATCCAGTCCCCTTGACATTATCCCCACAGGACTGTCCAGAGAGATAATAGAGGCCATACGCTCTAATGTGCTCTTCATTATTAATAGCTCTCTTTTCTGGATGTGTACCAGACCATTTTAAGACTCTCAGTGTTCAGCTGCTGCTCAGGGAGCCTGGCCTGGAACGTAGACTGATAAAACTTCAGTCAAATAACCCAAATATCCTTCATAGCCTTCAACTTCCACAACAAGTCCATCCCTGAGCAGTCCAGCTAAACCACTGAACTTAGATCTCTACTTCCTTCCAGTCAGACTTAGGGTTGAGTTTTTTGCACAACAGGTTCAGAAAATGATCACTTCTGTCTTTTTTCCCCCCTTCTTCATAGAGACAATGCAAATTATGTTGTACAACTTTAAGATATCATGAAAAAAAATTAATATTGATAAAGTGCAGACAGTCACCTGTATAATGTGGTAATGTACAGCAGGCTCTTATTTCCACTGTGTGCCCTCCTCATTCATGGTGACGGGTGGTTTGGAAAGGAATTACAAGGGGAAAATAGTATTTTAATAGGAAATAACAGTAGATAGATTTGACTGTTTTCTAAAATAAATATTTTACACCACGATATTACAGATATTAATAAAACTGGACTGTAAAAGAAGAACTGTAAAAATGGTCAAAACTGTAAAGAAAAAATGGTAAAAGCACTGGCAGCAAAGTTTCCAAAAGGATATCGTAAAATTACAGCCAAACACTGTAACATAAAACTGTGAAAAATCACTGAAATTTTGCAGTATTCGCTTGGAAATTTTGCTGCTTTCACCTTTTTTTTTTAAAGTTTTTTTTTATTATTTATTTTTTACAGTGCACGTCTCATTTTGATTTGACCCTCTTTAATGTTTTGGTTTAAAAATTTTGCTTCTTGTATCGACTTTGGCAGTATTTCACATCTGAGGGCCCTTTATGGAGAGCCCCAAAGATACATCGTTATGTGTGTTGTGTATCCCTCTGACATTGTTTTGCTTCAAGCTTTTGGAAAAATTTAAGAGCAGTTTAACTCATTGGCTGCCAGCTGTTCTCAGAGCAGAGTCCCATAACACCAGCTGTTTTAGAGCATCCTGACTAATC
Organism: Thalassoma bifasciatum; assembly: GCA_008086565.1. Lineage (NCBI taxonomy): Eukaryota > Metazoa > Chordata > Actinopteri > Labriformes > Labridae > Thalassoma > Thalassoma bifasciatum. Next base: position 26,758 of record RPOG01003399.1, read on the forward strand.
TTTCACGACCCACCGAATTTATGTAAACTTGCAGCAGAATCCCAACCATAATGTGCTGTATTTTGGTATGACAGGATAAGACTGTAATAAGCAATGCATTCTGGGAATTCGAGCCCTCGCCTATGGCCCGTATGGTAAAACACTCCTACTTCCAGTAATGTACTTTTTACAGCTGAGGATCACTGTAGGGGATCTGCTGTTGAGCCATGTTCCCTCCTCACTCATGGCTCTAATGATCGTTATGTTGCAGTTCATAAGGGTATTCTGGGTAAAGTTTGTGAGCTGAAGCTCTGCTAAACAGCTGGGAGGGGGTAAGGTGAACTGAGAGGTTAGACCTAGAATGCCTTTGTAATTTGTTTCCTAACAGGCATTGTAACCATGAGTAATTATGTAACATAGATAATCCATGACCCTACTGTCCAATGAGTGGTACATAAGTTGAACTCTGTATTTTTACATTTATACAGCAGGATACTATACATTCAATTAGAATGTATTTATATTTTAAAGTAAGAATCAATGCAATTACAGTAAATTACAGGTAGCAGTTTCACCAGTAAAATACTGTACTGGTACACTAAAAGTTTTACAGTGTATGTTAACACACTGTTCTTCTTCTTCTTCTTTTGTCCACTGTATTTTTAAAGGTGGTGAAATTTATTTTAAAGAGCTTCTTTGTTGTTTCAAACCTCTAAACATGGCCTAAACGCTCAAAAAATTAAACTCTAGCTTTAAATAAATTTATCATGTTTGTTTGGGGGACATGGTCTGTAATGTTGTCTAATGGATACCAATCAATGCCTTAATTGAAGAATTTAAATCTGTAAATATACAAGATTTATTTCTAGTAGTAGAGGGAGTGGATCACATGGTGGAAGCAAACATGAAAAAGCATGAGCTCTTCCTGTCATCTGCTCACTGATTTACCTGCTTTTGCAGCTTATCTGTTGCAGAATATGACTTCTGGTTTCAGTGTGTAAAGGACAGAGCTGTAACTGTCAGGTAAAGTCATTTCACCTCTCATCATACCTCAGAGGTGGGAGGAATCGGATGAAGACAGAGGTAATGTGTAACATTTGAGCCGGCAGAGTAGAGCATTGGTGTGTGTGTGTGTGTGTGGCACACAGGTATTATGTGATTACAAACAGTGCCTATTACCTTACTGCCATGCCGTGATGGGAAGTGAAATCACAAACTGGAACACAGATTGTGTTCCGTTTCAGGATGCATGTGTGTGTGTGTGTGTGTGTGTGTGTGTGTGTACAGAGGTGTAGTAATGACTGCACTTCTTTCAGGATTGTAATGTGTGAGAGGAAGAAGAATATCAACATGAAGCCATGACAAACACAGTTCTCCATGAGTACTCTGCAGCATCTGACATTAGTGTTGTAATTTTGATGTTAGTGGGGAAAGAAACGAACAAAAGAAACAAACAACATTAATATCTGAGTTTTGCATGAAGGCTTGCAGTTGCAGTATACAGCGGTGCCTTGACTCATATTAAACTGTTCCATGATGGGGCCTGTAACTTAAATTACTCTTATGTAAAAATATTTTTTCCCATTGAAATGAATTGAGATGCCATTAATCTGTTTCAGACCCCCCAAAAACCAGTTTGTTTCGCTACATGCTTAAACATAAGAAAATGGTGACATTAAAAGGACGGGTCTCAAAAGGCAAGGTTTGCCTTTAGGTCTGCCACTGACTGACCTCCAGAGCGACACAAGTTGGACCCAGGACAAGAAAAGAAAATCAAAAAGACACAAGATGAGGTCTCTTAGTCAAGAAGAACACACAGGGGTGACAACAATAATCTGACAGGACTCTGGACTCACAGGAGAAAGTATTAACAGGCTAGACTGAACTAAGTGGCTGGTACACTGTTGCTGTAGCTGGAGTTTTCAGTGGGAATGCCGACATGACGCTCCGTTTTGCACACAGCACTTCCATTGTGGCATAACATGGCCATGTCTTGCACCATTTCTGCAATCAGCAAAAATAACATTTAATATATATGCCAGATGATCAGCTCACCTCTAATGCAGCCTCGAAAACGTAGTCACTTAAATGGCTCACACAGTTATATCGCCATCTACAGGCCTGGCATGCGTACTACAGCGTTTTCAGTCCTGGAGTGTTTTCATGTTAACATAAATTCGTTTCACTGCACTTTCAAAACACATGACAACATTATTACAGATATGACGCTACAGTTTCTCCACTGAAGGAGAAGTTCTGTAAGAAAACAAATCAAAGTTAAGTTTTGGTAATCCTTTAGTGTCAGGGATGTTTTTCGTCCAAATGTTTCTGGATCATGGAAATAATACTCAGAATACCTTTCTATTAAAATACTATGTCTCTTGTAAATAAGGGTGCTGTGGGCAAAATATGCACAGTAAATGGGAGATAATTCCACCACTTAGCCCCTCCTAAAAAGGAAGAGAAAATAGTTCCTGCCTTAGAGTCGCATTTAGACAATGTCTATGTGTCCTAAAATGTGTAATTGAGTATTACATTTACACAAAACACAACAAGCCCAGTCACACATAATGTGGTCTACCAGAAGTTTCTGGTGTCAACATGTAATGCGGAGTGGTTTCTCTGGATGTATCTGGAGAACAGCTGAGGAAAGCGAAGCCTGTTTCAACGTTGATAGTTGTTTGTTCTGTTTGTTTTGCTTTTGTATATGAAGACATTTACAACATTCTGAGTCTCCAGCCCCAGAACAAGATGAGACACTGAATGGTGAAAGTTTGAAACTGCACTGACAATAACCAATCTCACATAAGAAAACTTGCCAAAATGCAGTCTGTTGAACTGACACTGCACAGGACTGGAGTCATTAAAAGTCAGAGGAAACAGGCAGGTGGTCGCTGCAGGATGCAGAGAAGAAACACTATCACTGCTTCATTACTGTGCTTTTTCTTCTGTTGCGGTGATGGGCATACAGCTTCTGTAAAGTAACTTTTAATGGATATTTTAGTTATTTCTCTGGTTGTCTTTCACTCACAACCATGTACAGGCTCTCTCCTGCTGTTTGTGACCACTTACACAGAAATTACATCTGCTGCACCCAGATGTTACATTTTAGACACACTACCCTGCTGTGCTGGTTATTCTGCACTGATGAACAGGTTGGAGCATAGATTTTAATACAATTCCATCCTTGATTGAAGTATATACCCCACCCTGAAACATATCATTAGTACAGACAGCATGTGTGTGTGTGTGTGTGTGTGGGGGGGGTTCTGCATGTAGGGGTCTATATCTGCATCTTTCTCCCTGTGTGCTTGTTGTGTCTGTACTATTGTTTTCATTCATAGTTATTAAAAGCAGTGCCACTTCTGCAGCTTTTAGCTTTCAACACAACTTGTGTCAATAAAGTCTTTATCATACATTTTAACTTTACTTTACAGGTGGTGCTTGCACAAAGTTCTTCATTAATGTTTATAAATACAACATCCAAACTGGGCTCCTCCTCCGTGGCTCAGTGCTAGTGGCAGGGCATGCTCACTGCCTCATATTGTAGCTAATAGCTGTAGCTTTGTGAACACACTCTCCAGTCTCGCGAGCACCTGCAGCAGTGTTTCGTGTTTCACAAGAGACTCAAGAGCCGTTCACTTGACTTAAAATTGAGATTTTGATTTTTAGAAAAGTCCTGCAGACCCCACTTTTAAGTAAAAAAATTCTCTTGTAGTCATAAAGCCAACCATAAATTGGTGTTAATGTTGTACCACGTGTTTCAGTCTCCCAAAGTCCCCACTCTAAACCCTCTTCTTGTGTAAATTTTTACTGTAATCCTAGATCCTGGACTCTCCTCTCAGTGTAAAGTTGTTGTGCTGCCTCTACTGGCCCAGTAAGGTAAGGGAAGGTCATTACAGGGTTAAATTATTAATGACAATAAGAAAGATGCATGTAGCAAGTAAGAAAATTTATTGCAGGTAAAATATTGAGCCAACACTGTACCCCTTAGTGAGACCGTTAGAAGAATGTGTTTTTTGTATTTCCACAGATTAGACTCACAGTTATGAAATTATCACAGCTTTGAAATGTGGACTCTGTTTCTGGTTGTGTTGCCTGTTTTCTGTTTACGTCTTCAATCAACTAAACTTAGCTCAAGACAGATTTTGATGTTTGGGAGCCTCACTTCAAATACACCAAGCAGCACAGAGACAAGCCTCAAGACTTCTGGAACAAAGTCATTTGAAGTGCTGAGACCAAAATTGAACTTTTTGGCCACAACCATAAACGTTACATTTAGAGAGGCGTCAACAAGGCCTATGATGAAAGTTACACCATTCCTATTGTGAAACACGGAGGTGGATCACTGATGTTTTGGGTGTGTGTGAGCTACAGAGGCTCAGGAAACTTGGTCCAAACTGTTTCGGTTTTTGTCTCATGATGAGGAACAGCCGTCCTCAGGTGGCTTAAGTGCTTGAAGATGAAGAAGCTGTGGGGATGCTGGAGGTTCTGGTGCTGTTTTAAGATGCAAAGACTCATAAATGTTATTGTACGTTTGTTCATATTCAAATTTTCAGCTAACCCTGTAAAATTTGAGTGTTTTTCCCTTCACCTCTAACCATCAAACCTCTACAATCCAATTCTTTTTCTGTGTGTTTTCTTCTGTTTAAATGGTTTCACTGTCATGCAACATGCAGCAAATTAGTAATAATTCCCAGATATTAAAAGTTTCAGGCATTCCAGAAAATGGGCCTTAGTACTTACCCCTAGGACATTTTTGACCGCTTTGTTCAAATAAGTAATATACTGTCGTGCAGGCAGGCATTTGGAGGTTCAGGTGTCAAAGGGTTAATGGGAACAATCTGAGCCAATTTCATCTCTATATGAACAATGTGTGAGCAGAAGAAACTTCCCTCTCTCTCATCCTTTCCTGACATTAAATGCTGTGTGAGTCCATGTGTTGGAGCTTTTTTTTCTTTATGTCTCTGTGATGTCTGCTGGGCAGAAATGGAACCACATTTGGTCTTGTGCCATTTGGCTCTGCCCGGTCTTGCTGTGCTCCCCATGGGCTGCTATCCTTATCAAACATCCACATACAGCAGGACTCCTACAGCAGTGTGCCATGCGCCACAGGTTTCTTGCTCACTTTGAGTTCAGGCCTGACTTTGAGCAGCGTAACTATCCTGACAGCCCTGAGGTGTCCCCAGAGCTGCCCGTGCATACTGGCTCCATTTGTAAGAGCCAGCTCTGCCACTCCCTGAGGGTTTCTTTCTGCCTTTCACCAGGTTTGAAAGTATTTAAGAGCAGTGTGCAGAGAGGCCTGAGCAACGAGCCCTCATGTTCTATTTCTGATTCCTCCAAGCCAGCCGCAGAAGGGTCTTTAATTAATCAAAGCTAAATGCTGGAACATTTTCCCCCTGATGGAAAAAATGAGGGAGGATTATTGTCTTACAGTGCAGAGCCCGACTATTTGCCTTGTCCCTTAATCCGTTAAGGCTGTGCAGATGTCACATTTGTAAGGAAAATACAAAAGTAGCCCAATATCTGTCTACAATGACGGCATGGAAAGCACGACAACCCCTCGAGCTTTACGTCTGACTGTGGGGGAAAAATCGTAAGCTTTACATTCAATTGGAGAAATTTCTGAAATGATGCCCATTCTTTCTGCAATCTAATTTAAAGAAACTTAATATCTAACAAGTCCAAAAATGTCCATTTCACAACTCCAACTCATTAGAAGAAAAAGAGACAAGAAGCAAACCTATGTCTGATAAATTGTCCAGATTTTTCAGAAATTTTTCTATCCTGAACTTGAATGGTGAATTATATGTTAAAAATCAAACCCTCCTTGTACTTTTACTCGTGTTTTGTACATGTCTTGGTATGTACAGACTAAAACTCTCCAGTCCCAGCATGCTGTGGTGTTTGTCAGCTGATTTATAGGGATGTGGTTGTTGGAGCTGGAGCAGTCAACCTTCAATACATCAGAGAGGAAACAGAACACATCTAGAGAACAATAAAAAAACAACACATAAGCACTCTTGTAAAGCCACACATCAAGGTGAGAAAGTTACTGCTTTATCCATACATGTGTGTGTTCTTTCTGGGAACTCCTGCTTTCTCCCACAGTCCACAAACAAGCTCATTGGTAATTGGTAATTGTCTGTATTTGAGTGAGTGTGTGTGAAAGGTTGTCTGTGTGTGGAGAATGAATAAATGAATGATAAAATGCTTGTATGAGGCTGTAACCTATTATGCAACAATGGGGCGTCGGCGCCCCTTTGCCATTTCTCTGACACCATAACGCCTTTGTCAAACACTGGAACCCATCCTGCATTAAGAAGTTTAGATTCTTCACATTTCAGTCACTAAGTTTGTTTTGCAGTTTTCCAGTTTTTTTTCACCAACAAAACATAAATAATCAATCATAAAGAATCATTCAGATGGCGATCAAAACAACTGGGAGGTCCTACCAGATTTGAGGTCATTATGTCACATCTATAGTGAGTACCCTGAATATTCACTCTGCTTTCCACCAGAGAAACCCAGAGTTCAAACATATCAAAAGTGTTGTTTCATCAAATTATTCCAAGTGGTGAAATTTCTCCTGTAAAGTCTCATCAATAACAGCAGCGTCACAGTCTTATCGCATTTCCTCCTCAATGTGAATCTGTCAAAACTTGAAATATTTTATTTTCATAGACTTCTGACTACAAGATAGAAGTGTCCCAATCTTGATACACAGAGATTTGATGCCAGGAGAGCCTGATTTATACAACAACTGCTCTCTGCTTCACAGCATTCTCATTATCCTACATCGTCATGTGTGCAACAGGAGCAGTACAATCTGTGACCAGGAGCTATAATTCCATGAGTTTTAGAGAAACTTTTCAAAGAGAGAGCAAGGCTGACTACAAAGAGGACACTGAGCACTGATGCAGCTGTTTTTTGTGCAAAGTCATCAGACTAGACTGTGGAAAATGCAAACGCATCTGCTGGTGTTTGGTCACCTGGGACTAAAAACTCTCTAACTCTTACAAGGTTTCACATAGAAAGCTCAAATTTCACCCAGATGTAGATGATAAGATGCAGAAGTGATATGGTGGATTTCTTATGTCTGGCATGAAGCATCTTGAAGTGAATGTAGTTAATGATGTTCAAAAAAAAAAGTTAAAAATGTCATAAAAAAATTAGAGAAGAAAAAAGATGTTTCAGCTGCATTTATCCTGATGTGAACTTTAGCTGCATATAAAATCATGGCATTTTCTGAAACTAGAGACTTTAAGCTTTTAAATGAGGTGTCATTGATGAATTTCGACCTTATGGTTCTAGAGTTACAAGCTCTGAAACATAGCATGGTGAATGCAAAACCTGAATGCCGATATCTTCTAAACTACAGTTTGTCTGTTTTTAAAAGCATCCTGTGTGTGGGCATTTTGAGAAACTAATCTCACTAAAACCAGATAATCTTTTTTTTGTAACATGTTCATTTTAATGCATAGAGATCTTTGCCAAAGTTTTACTTTTAAATCAAACTTATTCAGAAAAGGAAAGTAGATGCAGGAAGATACGAGTGTGGGCTGTTGAATCTCTCTGATAACATAAAGCCCCTCTTATATTTACAGCTATAATTAAGGACTCTTCATACATTTCCCATTGTGATTACAGCAAATGAAGTTTTATTCCTAAGTGGCAGAGTGAAATATGCAGGTGCTGCTGAAATAATTGAATAAGTGAACCCAATAAAATAAAGTTCAGTCAGAGAGGAGCAGCCAGCAGGTGATTACAGATATAACAGTTTTATCTCACTGCTGATGACTAATCTCACACTCTTTTGTGTGTGTGTTGCCCTTTTGTTTGAGCTGTTGCAAGGAGAAAATCCCCGACACACACACACATACACACACACACCTCCTCATGCTGTTTCTTTGAAGTGTGTCATTCCCTCACACATAAATCTGCAGGCTTCAGCTGTCACGGCAGACACTCCGACACACGCTGTTTTATGAGCATTCTGCCTCTGTCCATTATATTAAACTGTATTTCATGAGCGGTGTAATGTTGCTTGACCACTCCAGAGTAAGAGCTATAAACAGGGAACTGTGCTTCTCAAATATGTCCGGAAACAATGCTGAATCACCTGGGCCCATGCTCGTAAAATACTTTATCTGTCAGCTAAAGGTTTGGCTGCTTTAAACTTTGAGCCGGACATATTATACAGCTTTTTATTAGAGAGGGGCCTCAAATAACCCTGAGTGGTGTCTAAAAGCCCTAAACTCGGGTAGATTTCCCTCTAAATGCAGGGAACCAAATACAGAAAACATGTTCTTAATATTTAAACAAAGCATAAACTTCACCTGACTCTCCAAAAAAGGATTACTGAGCCAAAAACAGGAGCACAAATAAATGTGTATTAATATTTTTGTGACTTCTGGGATGTATTACTGTTACCCCCTTAATCAAGCTGCCTTAACTAGACCTTTGACTAGTCCAGAATGCTTCAGACGGCAGAGACATTGTTGAGTCTGGGTGGAGATAGGCTTACACATACACACACATGAAGACACAAAACACACACACATCCCTCCAATTCAATGCCTTCTTGGCCCCCAACCCCACTCCCTCCCTCGTTACAGTGCAGTCTGCTGAGGGTTGATGCCACACGCCCAAGTGAGGCTGCCCACGCTCCTCAGTGTCTGTGCTGTGACACCTTCCCACCCTGACACCCTTCTCCCTCCCACATCTGCAAGTCTTTGAGTTTTTGGTAACACTTTAGATTAGGGGACACATATTCACCTTTAACTAGGTGATTATTAACATGCATATAAGTAGCCCATTAGTATTTATTAAGCAGGCATTAACCTCTTATTCTACCTCTATTGCACCATGAATTCAGACTTTTCCATATATTAACTCCTAATTATTGCTTATTGACTACAAATTAATGAATATGTGTTTCCTAATCTAAAGTGTTACAGAGTTTTATTGTCATGGTTCATTATGTTGCTTCTGTTCTGTGGTGTTTTTTTTTTTAACCTAATCCCATACTGTGCCCCCCTATAGGAGCTAAGTTTGGTATTTACTTTTTTCCCCCTCTTCTTCCCTCTTGTACTCTTTTTCACATCTCGCAAAATGGGGCGCTGTGCAAACTGGCTGTCCAAACACTACTCCTGCTCCTGTCTTTTTAATATTATGTTGAAACTGAAATGTAATTTTGTTGCTCTGAAACATGTACAATGACAAATAAAACATCTTGTATCTCATCTTGTATCTTTTATCAATGAGTACCTGTACACAAAGTGGACTGTGTACACTCTGCACTCAGCAGAGCAGTGCACAAAATTCTATAGAGGAGTGTCGTCCCAAATTCAACACTGCAGCTTCACACATACTGTAAATAGCGTTGAACATCACAACCATTCACAGATATTCTTCTGTTATTCCTTCATTACACCCATCACCACTGTTTATACTGTTACTGCCCTTTCCTGTCCGTAGCACTATTGTGACTATTGAGTGTGAGAAGTGTGCACTGTTTTTCCATAGTGTCACTGTGTACACAACTACGCACCTAGAATCTTATGTGTAAGTTTAGAAGTACTTGATTTGAGACACAGCACTAGCTTCTAGGATTGACACACGAGTATGGGCTGATATTTGTGCCGTTGGAAATTGAATTTGAAAAGTATGATCTGAAATCAAATTTAATGTTTTGAAACTGAATTTTTCGAAATTGTCTTTTACCTTCTTGAAAATTACTACTTGGTCAGACCATAAATAAACTTAATGAGATTAGTTTATAAGTTAACCAGTTAGTAAGTCACCCAGTATGTGGTACAGAATTTTAAAAATGTTATACGATCTACAGCAGACTCACTGCAGGTTCATCTGTTCCTCTGTTACTTCAGCCTGAAACTGATGCAAACTTGGCAGGTGCTCCACTCACTCCTCAGTCTGACAACAGCTTCTTTCAGAGCACATTTTTAGTTATTTCCACTTTCTGCACATATTTGTGATATATTTATTAGATTGAGATATCATGGATTATATGGATGGATGAAGTGCGTAAATTAAATGTTTTAAATTCTGCTGTATTTCGGTTTGTCACATCCATGCTGCTGATGGCTGCAGTTATTTCCTTGCAGACGAGGTTTTTCTTTCTCTTAGACGCCACTTTTCTGGCTGCCCAAACACACGGCTTCATTTCTCTCTGCCTCTGTTACTATGGCGCCAATCTCCAGCAAAGAGAAGTCTGTTTTTTTTACCCTCAATGTAGTTAGTCCCTGAATGTTGTAAATTCTATTGGTTAGTCAGGCTGGACTGTGAATAGCTAGGGGCCCTTTTCTTGAATTAGGAGTGTTTTCAACAGCCAGATTACTTGATCAGTTTTACACTGTTTGGTCCTCGTATGCACAATAGATAAATCACATGTGAACGTCCCCGTTAGCTAGTTTTCACTTAAATCTGCGCCAAACAACACGCCAGATTGATAAATGAAGAACAGTTTGTGGCCCATGGCTCAAAGTCTCTCACAAAGTGTCTTCACTGTGTATGTTCATGTCATAGGAGCAGGGTGGACTGACCATCTGGATGTGCTGAGGAAGCTCAGATTGATGAATACAAATAAACAGAAACATATAGTTTATGAGAAGGTAAACAAACATACACATCATTGTAGGGGAGTAGATTACCACAGCGCTGGTGTTATGTGTGTCAGTAATCTCTGTTGTGATTAGAATGATATAGCTGACATAACTGATGGTAAATATCAACAAAGAAAGCTCTCATCTGCACGATGCTGGCATTATTCTTAGGGCTTGGTTAAAGCCTCTGTGTGAAGGATTTAAAGATTAATGTCTTTGGTGCTTTCTGGTGTTGGCAGCAGAGGTGGAATTGTCTCATTTTCCACAAACAGACTCTTGTGCCAAAGAATAGAAATGGCTGAATGTGTGTTTCCAGCTACAGGCTCTGCAGGTTTCATTATTCATTTCTCTGTCCATGCTAATTTTGATTGACTGGGTATTCATCTGTTCCAAAAGTGTCACTTTATAGTGCCAGAAGCACATCAGAACTTCCTGGAGCTTGAAGTGAAGTCTGTGAGAGTCGTTGTATTAATATTAATGATCAAAATCAGAGAAGAAAAAACACACACATGGGTGAAGGTGAGGCCTCAGGAATTCAGCTTTTTTATCTTTGTGCATAAAACAAACCTGGTATTTGAATTGGTTTTGCCATTGCATACTATGGCTGCAAAACTTACCAATATTAAAATGAAAAATATAAAGGATGCAATGAACAGCTCAGGTTTTTAGCAATTGATTTGAAATGATTAGTTTTAAACATGTAAATCTTTGCGTTCCATCATGTGTCGTCACTGTGCCAGACAAAGCATTTTACCATCGTAGCTTGAAGGAAGTTTACAGTGAGACAAAGCAGTTTGGACCATAGACTGTATAATGAGTGGACTTAACGACGTTCGGCTCAAACTGAAGCCTCCAGCAGATGCCCCGCCCCCTGGTGTCTGGCTGCAGTATAGGTCATAAGCCCCGCCTCCCCATGTATTCCAGATATGAGTAGGGAAAACTTAAAAAAATTATGATACCTCGTAGAAACGTTTCTCTCATCTTTACGCTGAGGTAGTATGACGATGTCATCTGGCTGCATGGTGTTCAGGTGTTTTTTTTCCTGAGAAGTTGGTTTCTCATTAGTTATTGGACGCTAAAAACTGCGATATAAGTTTCGAGTAGATTTTATCGGGGATATAAGAAACTTCAGGAAAGAGCCAAAAGGAGACTAAACCTTCTGAAGAAGAAGAAATAAATATTTTTATTTCTCTTTTTTACTTGGCTCCACCGGAAATTCTCTACTGCGCAGACTCTGGCTGCACAATGGCGGCTAGAGAAACAGGGTTTTTTGGCTTCAAAAACATAGAACGGTGACAGGCGGAAGCACGCTGTCCATTCTATATACAGTCGATGGTTTGGACTTTATATGTCCACCACTTTTACAGCTCTGTATGACATCTGAAGAGCTGGATTTTCCAAGGGATGCTCAAACATGCCTTGTTCAAGAGAAAGCAACAAGTTGAACCAATCAAAAAGAAACAGTAGACTCTGTCAGCTGCACAAATGTGAAAAGCTGTCCAGTGGTTTAGCAGAGTTCTTAGTTTCATTGGGCCTTATTCACTAATAGTGCAATGCATGCAAAAACTGAAGCTTCCTCAGAAACTGTGACATCAGGAAGGAGTGTGTAGTAAAGTCACTGCTCCTTTGCATGGACTGGTTCGACAAAAACTTATGAAAAAAAGCTTCTTAGCAGAACTGAGAGATGTAACAGTGATGAGATCCACTGTTACAAGCCACAAAATTCTACACAATTCATTTGACTGGAGTGGATGTTATTTTGGGAGACATTTACACAGAAAAGGCCAACAACCACACTGACAACAAAAGAGATGTGTCTGTATGTGGGCTCCTCAGGACTGAGTAAATCTACTCTTTTTCTGAAGGACAACAGTTCAACCGCTGTTCAAGGAACAATCTGACTTGTTGCTGCTGAGGTTTTGTCTCCTCTTCATCTCTCTCCTCCCTCCACAGCTCCATCAGCTCCTCAGATTGTAAAGGAAAAGAACGCTATAAACGTACAAAGGTACCTTCAGGTGTCAATGACTCACAAGATTTGAGTTGCTTTCTTTAAAGTGATTTTTTTCCCCCCTTTTCTTTCCTTAGGTGCGTAGGGATAGACGAGTCTTCTCTTTCATCTTGTAAAACAGTGAGTAAGCGACAGAGTTTTGGATACTTATGATCCATTTTTTTTAACATAAAGTTATTTACTTTAACTAGATGGTGGTCAAGCCTTGGACGTACTGTATTTCCTATTGTGTGAAGTCATTTGCTCTTTATGTGTATTGTGAATGTGTATTGTTGATCTCTTGTGAACTTTGGACTGAGAGTTATGTGCGAAATCATAGATATTTTTCAAAAATGTATTCATATTACCAGAGGTGGAAAGTACTTAAGTACAAGTACTTTGTTCCTTCACTTAAGTAGATTTTTCAGGTATCTGTACTCAACTTAAGTCTTCATATTTTTGATAATTTCTTGCTTTCACTCCCTACATTTGAACACAAATATCTGTACTTTCAACTCCTTACTACTTTTTTCACCTTTACTTAGGTAAAGTAGATGAATTTGTACTTTTACTTTTCTCAGCTTTTTTTACACAAGTACTTGTACTTCTACTTAAGTACAGAAAGTATGTACTTTTTCCACCTCTGCATATTACTATTCTAAAAAAAGTATTAATATTACTATTTTGAGAAATATATTACTATCAATGTATTTAATCTGATTGATCCATGTACAGTTGTGCCTAAAAGTTTACACCCCCTCCAGCAGAATTTACAGATATTCTGTTTCAAAAATGACCCTGTTCATTTTTTCACACACACACTGATTACAAACAAATAGATCAGAGGTGAGGATGGTTGCCTTTAGTAGACATTCAAACACATTTGTGTTCACTTTTGTGCATTTATCAGGACAAAACCACCAGAGTTGTGTAAACTTCTTAACAGGGTCATTTTTGAAGTTTCTGTTGTCATTATGATTTAAAAAGAGTCAACTATTTTTTTTTTCAGTGAGTGTCTTCACCCAACCTCTAACCATGAGTGATAGAAAGGATTTTGTGTTATCATTCATATTTTCTGAGAAAAGGCCAAAAAATCATAAATTCTGCTGGGGGGTGTAAACTTTTAGGCACAACTGTATTTGATCTATGTGTTTTTGTTACAGGTCATGTGACTACAAGCGTTTAAGCACACCTGTGGATGCTCACCAGTAAATGTGAACCTGAAGACACAGCATGAGAGACACAGTGTTCACGGTAAATAAAGAACAAGTAAAGAATAAAGAAAGAAAAAAAAAACAGTAAATAAAGGATAAGTAAAGCATACCTGTCTGAGTGTGGAGTTTGTTCTCTAGCTTATAATATGTTCCTGCAACCTACCAGCACCTGATGTTACCTGGCTGTTCATGGAAAAATTTCTTTAGAAAGGAAATGTACATAAGTTTAATGAGAAACACCCTGTGAGTTATGGAGAAAACACAGAGAAATATCAGGCCTTGAAGTGGATCTGAAACCTTCCACTGTTTGTATTTGATTCTGGCGTGTTTATATCCAGAAACAGATTTCTGAGTTTCCACTGAGAGTTTTCACAGCTTTGTCACAATCAGCACCATTACCATCCCTTTGTGGCTGCAGGATATTGTGTTGCTCACACCACAGTCAGCAGACCTCCCAAAGCTAAGCATTAGACATATATTTCATGTTTGTGTCAACAAAATATTAAAAAAAAAAAACAGCGTCAGCACTCTGGTGGTCTTTGATGGTGTTGGCAGTTTTCCTGACGTGGTCACCACTTGGCCAGGCTGAACTCATGATCCCTGCGTTCTGCTGGAGACTGGCCTGGGGCTGTTGTTGGAGACCAATCTTGTCCCAGCTGGACGCCACTTACTGGTCGTTACCATGGCTGAAGCCTCAGGCAGTGGATCTTGGTGTCATGACAACCACCGACACTCTTGTCTGTTGAAGATGAACAACACGTGGAGCAGCACTATCAACTATAACAAACAAGGTTTTATTCTGTATGGACTCATTTTAGAATCATTGTCTAGTTGTGAAATAGAATGAAATCAACACAGATGCCTTGACATGACCCATAAAACCATCAAGAACAAGATTTCCATGTGATAAAATCTGGACTATGAAGTGCATCAGTATGTAAAACAATGTGTTTTGGGCAGGGAATAGGGCCGGGGGGGGGGGTCACAGAGGAAATGGGTTTAAAATGTGTCCCTGGGTTTTTTTTTGTTTATTTGTGTTTATCATTTATTTTACATGATTAGCTAAATCCACCCACAATGAATATATAATAGATTTTAACATCATATGATGGATAAAGCTAATCGAAAAGGTGAAGGCTGAAGCTCATGCTTATTTTTCCAACCCTTTTTACAAAACAACTGTAGCGAGGCAACTCTTTAACTAACTTTGAATTACACCATAAGTTTAATGAAAAGGGGGGAAAAAGTCAAATTTTCAAAACATGTTATGAAAGTAAAATAAACCAATAAATAACATAACAGTAATACAAGCAAACACAACCAAAAGTTTCAATGTTTTGTTATTGCTCTCCTTCATACCTGATTTACACATTTTCTTATTGCTTTAGTTTTAGCAATGTACTGCTTGAATGCAGATGTGTAGCTCGTTTTGGGTCTTTCTGATATCAGCACCCTTGAAGTAACCCATAAGGTTGTTAAACTGGTGGCCACTCATGAAATCCAGAGTACCACAACAGTGTCCATTTTGGAATTTGAAGCTGTGGTTGGCTTTTTTCCTTGCCAAAGGTGACACTTCTTTCCAAAGTCAACTGTTTGGGTTTTGTTTCAGCAGGCTGTGGTAGCTCTTTGTATTTTGATATTAAACATTTTCTGTGTTTTTGTAATTGAAATGGTGACTTTGGGTAAACATTTCTGTCATGTGACCAAAAAGAATTAAGTGCTTAACCCTGTGATGCAAAGTGGTCACTGCAGTGGACACCTGTTTAAAAGTTATTTACTCCTAAATTCAGTGGTTCATGTGGTGGAAATTCATATTAGTCTGTGTCAGGATATTTTTATTCTTCTTAGGGCCTGAAAAAATGTTTACAATTCTTTTTCCAAGCATGTACAGTACAGGCCAAAAGTTTGGACACACCTTCTCATTTAATGTGTTTTCCATATTTTCATGACTATTTACATTGTAGATTCTCACTGAAGACATCAAAACTATGAATGAACACGTGGAGTTAAAAGGTGAAATAACTGAAAACATGTTTTATATTCTAGTTTCTTCAAAATATCCACCCTTTACTCTGATTACTGCTTTGTTTACTTTTGGTTTTCTTCAAGAGGTCGTCGCCTGAAATGGTTTTCTCTTCACAGCTGTGCCTAATCAGGCTTAATTAGTGGAATTTCTGCCTTTATCAATGGGGTTGGGACCATCAGTTGTGTTGTGCAGAAGTCAGGTTAATACACAGCCAACAGCCCTATTGGACAACTGTTAAAATTCATATTATGGCAAGAACCAATCAGCTAACTAAAGAAAAACAAGTGGCCATCATTACTTTAAGAAATGAAGATCAATCAGTCTGGTAAATTGCAAAAAGAAAAAAATGAGAACGGTGTTTACAAATGTTTGACCTGTGCTGTATGTATATATTTTTAAAAAGTTATAGACAAACATCTGAGGGTGAAAAACCTTATAAAATATAAATTATACAGTATTAAAATGGATGAAAGAGAGCTTGAATGTTTTGCAAAGCATGAAACAAGGATTATTCATGTAATTACCCCCCCCAAAAAAAGTCATATTTACATTACGTTCACACTGTTTTAAGCTGAATACTCAGTTACCCATCCATCCATCCATTTTCTTAACCGTCTATCCTGCTATTCAGGATAGGGTGGCTGGAGCCTATCCCAGCTGTCATTGGGCGAGAGGCAGGGTACACTCTGGACTGGTCGCCAGTCAATCTCAGGGCTGATGCTCAGTTACAAATATTTGGGAAAAAAATGGAAAACTTCTTTTCATACTTTAAGACAAATAAAAACACTTGAGCGAAAAATCCTGACACTCACTTTCGTAATTCATGCGTCAGAGGGTTAAGATACATTTTCTTCTATGAAATTAAAGTTAAAGTTAGCTGATTTTGGGAGATCACATCAAGGTTTTAGGCCAGCATCTGACCATCCCTGTAAACACATGCACCACCTCAATCTAATTCATCTGCTTTGGCCATTGCAGCATTAACTTACTGATACTTTTAAATTACTGACATTAATTAACCTTCATCTGCTGAATTCTTTTCATAGCAGTTCAGTCTTTAAAAGCTTAACTTTACTTATATGAAGCATAGCTGATCAGTTATAACTGCTCACTTATGTACACAAGGTTTTCTCAGAAAATAGAGGCACCATGTTTTCCTACAGGGGTCACCAGTCAGAGGAGCTTTGACTGTGAAACTTCCTCTGATGGAAATGCAGCTATTTCTGCTCCCTGCCCTTTTCTGCAACATATGCTCACCTTTCAGAGAAAACTTTTAAAACGGGGGCTAGTTTCTCTTCTCTCAGGTCTGTAATGTTTCCCTTCTCAGTTTGCAGCTCTTCTTTCTGACAATTTTTCATGCAAGTTGGATGGTTTCACAAAAATAACCTCAAAGTTGTCCATCCTGCCCCGAGGCTAACTCTGAACCAAAGCCCCGTTTTGTCAGGTGTTACATAACAGGGGGAGATAGGGAGTAAAACCACCACTGTGCTTCTCTCTAACTCGACTCATTGTTCTGGACAGAGTTTTAACCATGGGGAGATTACAGGGCCGTTTCTGTAATAGATATAGACATTCAGCAGGACAAAGCCAAAAGAGAAGCCAAAAGCTTCACCAAGGGGGGGGCAGCAGAGACGTGAGGAAAAGATACTGCGTGAGGGGAATGTGAGAGAAACAGTCTGAGTCAAACATACAGATATGAAACACAGGAATGATTCAGTGGGATTCACACGTCCAAAAATCTGCATTCAAGTGTCAAAGGTGCTTTAAATCTGCCTTGAATTATGTGACTGTTCTTGTGCTGCTGCTTATTGCTCTGAGGTGATTTCGATGAACCCTCACCGGATGCCCCTGTTTCATGTTTCCAACCGTCAAATAGTTTTGATGTACTCTGTTCAACCAATGGGAAAAAATAAAATTAGCTTCTCACATAGATGAAACTTCACCTCACTGAATCACTTTGAGAAAGAAGGATGTTTCAAAAAGAACCAGCCAATTTTATGAACTCAGAGCTGCAGTAATAATTTGACTGGAGGATGAAAAGTCACAGCATGTCAGCTCTATTTAAAGTCTGGACTTAGGACAGATTTTGTTTTGGTACTATTCAGCAAACTGGAGGGTCCAGCAATGGGAGACTTTGACATCACTTGGCAAATACAGCTTTTAAAGGATGTAAAAATGTTGCATATTAAATCAATGAGCAGAACCTAGGCTTCACGTTTGTGTAAACCTTTATTCTACATGCCACAGAAACAACTCAACACGTTACAACCATTGACTGTATATAGACATCTTGCAGCCAGAGTTTGTGCAGTAGAGAATTTCCGGTGGAGCCAAGTAAAAAAGAGAAATAAAAATATTTATTTCTTCTTCTTTAGAAGATTAGTCTCCTTTTGGCTCTTTCCTGAAGTTTCTTATGTCCCCGATAAAAACTACTCACGAATGGCAGCTGTCAACTATCGTAACATGAAACTTATAACGTGTTTTTTAACGTCCAACAACTAATGAAAAACTAACTTCTCAGAGAAAAAAAACACCTGAACACCATGCAGCCAGATGACATCATCATACCACCTTAGCGTAAGGATGAGAGAAACGTTTTTACGAGGTATCGTCATTTTTTTCAGTTTTCCCGGCTCATATCTGGAATGCATGGGGAGGCGGGGCTTATGACCTATACTGCAGCCAGACACCAGGGGGCGGGGCTTATGACCTATACTGCAGCCAGACACCAGGGGGCGGGGCTTATGACCTATACTGCAGCCAGACACCAGGGGGCGGGGCTTATGACCTATACTGCAGCCAGACACCAGGGGGCGGGGCATCTGCTGGAGGCTTCAGTTTGAGCCAAACGTCGTTACGTCCACTCATTGTACAGTCTATGGTTACAACATATCACACTGTACAGTTCCTCTGTGTCAACCCACATGCCACATTTCCAGCTTTCCTCATGTGGCACAAAATATCATAATCGCAGATGAATGATATCCTGGTAGAGATCCAACAGATTTCAACAGCATGAGCTAGGGCACTCTACACCAAAGTGTCAGAGACATGGATGCCAAAGAATCACTAACACAAAAAAGCTAAATGAAAGTTGTAAAATTATCTCACTTTTGCTGTTTTGCTGAGAAACATTAATTTATCTGAAAAATCTACTGTATGTTCTCCTAGTCCTATGTCTTATGTTACACTCAAAGCTTTCAAGCCTCAGAAAATAGACTGAAGGACGTGAAGGGACCGTAGACTGTGTATAGAATGAACTGCATGGCTCCACCTTTTACCGATGTACAGTTTTGAAACCAAAAGAACCTCGTTACTGGAGCCACCATTGTTCAACCAGGACCGCACAGTAAAGAATTTGGGTGGAATCAGGTAAAAAAAAGCAAAAAAAACATTAATTTTTGTTTTCTTTAGAAGGTCTGATCTCTTTTTGGGCTCTCTTTCCTGAAGTTTCATTGTAAAACAAAACTTATAACCCAGTTTTTAGCGTCTAATAACTAATGGAAAACCAACTCCTCAGAATAAAAGAGGACTTGAACATAATGCAATAACATCATCATATCACCACAGTGTAAGGATGTGAAAATTATTTCTATGAGGTGAAATAATTTATTTTAAGTTTCACTTCCTGTCATCTGGAATGGATTAAGAGACGTGGTTTTTAACCTATATTGCAGCCAGCCACCAGGGGGAGCAGTTTTTGTGGAGACATCAATTAGTGCCAACCAATGTGGCGTCCACTAATTAAACAGTCTATGGGGGACCCTCCTTTTTTTTTTTTTTTTTTACCACTTTATGGACATAGCTGTTATAAACAGGTTCCTACTTCACAAGGAGCTGTTCCAGTTTAGGCAGGATCCCTGCCTGAAGAATCAGCAGCCATCTCCACCACCACCACCACCCATCACTTGCCTGCTTGTGTTCTATGACAGTGAGAAATCAAGTGCCGTGAAGCTCTGCAAGAGGTGCCATGATGCTGGAACACCTAGGATAAAGATTACAGTGTATTCCAGGAAGTGTGAAAAAATAACAAAGAAAACAAAAAGACTGTCTTCAGCTGAGGTATAATAGAAAAGTAACGCCTCGATGGCTGGATGAACAGTTACGTACATAATAGTGTATATACAGTCATGCATATACAGTCATGGACAACAATTTTGCATCTTAAGTGCTCAGACACTCCTTGACTCTTCTTTCTCTTCTCCATTCTTGGTGTGATACACAAACACAAAGGTTGAGTCAACTTTTATACATTCTAACTGGCATCAGGTGTGATTTCTATATTATCAGCACCTGTTACTCACTACAGCTGAGTTTAAACAAGAATCGCCTGCTTGAAAATAAATGATTTACCCACAATTCAAAAACGGTGCCAACAATTTTGTCGGGCCCAGTTTTTGTGTTTTGTGTAAAATTGTGTCAATTTGAGCTTTTTTTGTGTTTTTCCAATGCACATTTGTAATTGCAAGAATTTCTGAGAGAAATGGTGTATTTCTGGAAAAATTCCAGAGGTGCCAATACTTTCAGTCATGACTGTCGCTTTATTAGCTTTTGTAGTGTGAATTTTTACAGCAATGCTTTGTTTGCACAGTTGTACAAAAAAGGCACAAATTAGAATCATGTAAGTAATGTAAAATAGCCCTTCTGTGATAATACAAACAGTAAAAACTAGAGTCAAACTTCTGAAATATTTACATCAACATTCAGTTGCTTGGTGCGATCAGTTTTGTACGACGAAGTATTGGGGCCATAGTGAGGGAAAAAAAATGGGGGGAGGAATTTTTTTCCCCCTCCTCCTCATCAAGTCAGTAAAGTCGAAATGGCAAAAACAAAGTTAAAATGTCGAGAATAAAGTTGAAATGTAGCCCTGAGAATAACATTGAAATGTCAAGAATAAAGTCGAAAAAGTTTATATATCAACTTTATTCTCAACATTTCAACTTTATTCTCGACATTTCAACTTTATTCTCGACATTTCGACTTTATTCTCGACATTTCAACTTTATTCTCAACATTTCAACTTTATTCTCGACATTATATATCAACTTTATTCTCAACATTTCAACTTTATTCTCGACGTTTTGACTTTATTCTCGACATTTCGACTTTATTCTCGACATTATATTTCAACTTTATTCTCAACATTTTGACTTTATTCTCGACATTTCTACTTTATTCTCTACATTATATTTCAACTTTATTCTCGACATTTCAACTTTATTCTCAACATTTCAACTTTATTCTCGACATTTCGACTTTATTCTCAACATTTCAACTTTATTCTCGACGTTTTGACTTTATTCTCGACATTATATTTCAACTTTATTCTCGACATTTCGACTTTATTCTCGACATTATATTTCAACTTTATTCTCGACATTTCGACTTTATTCTCGACATTATATTTCAACTTTATTCTCGACATTTCGACTTTATTCTCGACATTATATTATTCCTCCCCTCATTTTCTTTTCTCAATGTGGCCCTTATACTCCGTCGTAGTTTTGGAATGAGTAAAGCCCACCGAGTAATATTCATATGAGACCATTGTTTAGAAGGTATTAGACCAAGCTGGGGTCATCTTATTGTAAACAACCAGTACCAACACTGTGGCTGATCAACCAATCAGAAATATTCAGGTTGCAGGCCAAATTTCCTGGACCTCTTGAAAGTAGTCCAGATTCAAGAGGGATTTATGAACCCAAAACAAAACTTCGACCCTAGTTCTGATACTTGAAATGCACATAGTTTTGAGGGTAAGCTCCTACGATTGACACCTTTTATTATCATGGTTGCACTTCTATCATTATGGATTCTTATTTTTTGTAACAACTTATCTTATGTATAATTGTAAAGGTTGCTGCTTGTAGTGTTTTCATTAAAACTCTTGTTTAAAACCAATCATTTCTACAGACCTGTGAGCTGAATGTTGGTCTGTGCTTGTCTGAAAAGTTACCGTGTGGATGGGTCAGGTCAAGTTTCAAAGGCCACTGATGAAACCTATCAGAGGAGAAGTTATTACAGAATGAGGCAGCTGAAAGCAGGTACCAAGAGGACTTTGGTTTTCACTGAACTACATTAAAATGTCTTGTCATGAAGGGCAAGTTTGAAGAGCGCTTGAGATGAAATAAACTGCAGAGCACATAATTTAAAGCAATTTCTCAATAGATACTTTCATTAAAACTGGTTTTCCTGGACCAACACTCTAAAATCAAAATGCATTTACAGTAAAAGTATCATTAAGTATATTTTTACCCGTAAGATGAGAGGCAATTACCTTGTTCTTTTCAATCTGAAACCAATTCAGGTAATTTTATCCAAATGAGAATTTCAGCCTCAGATGCTCTCCCACAGGATGCAGGTTTTTATAATTTCCCTCCTCCACCGGAAGGACTGACTCCTCTCTTATAACCTCACAGCCAACTCTGAATTGCCTGACGAGCACATGCGTAAACAGATGTGATGCTGCTGATGTTTTAATTAGACAGCTTGCTTGTCCATAGAGACAGAGACACAAGAGCAGCCCAAGTGTGCACTCAGGTTTGTTTATTCCAACAAGGCAGAGATAACATTATTATGAGCAGTCAAGGAGGACTTCAGCACGACTTTGTTTGTGTGCTTTGCATGTCTCAGGAAGTGCTTATGATGTTGTTACTTTAAAAAAAAAAAAATCTGCACCACGGTAGAAACCTTTGCTTTTTAACATGTAGACCTGTGAATATTTCAGAGACTCTCTGAAAGATTTAGCATGCAGGTAAACAGAGAAAAGGGAGGAGAGAAGAAGAAAGTCTGTTTCCAGCTGTGTTTGTATGACAGCATCATTATGCTCTGTAGAATGAAACCCCTCTGCAATATACTTTTCAAAATGAAAAGAGCCAATGTCCAGCTGAATGTCACATCTTTTGTTTTTGATTTGATAACCTTGTGTTTTCACCCAAGGTGCACAGCATGGAGCCGTACAGACCCCCCCTGATGGGAGAATCAGAGTGTTTCTGTTTGAACCAGTGGGCTGGCAGTTTCGTGTGGCTGGCTCGGCCCACCGTCCTTGGCATGCTGTTAAACTCCTGACACCCCACGAGCAGCCAGCTCTTGTCTTTGACAGTTTCAGAGTTCAGTTCTCATTGTAGTAATGACTGTCCTCACAACATGGCAACAAAAACACAGACTTCAGGTAAACTCTCTAATCTGCTCTCACTGGCAGGTTTCCACCTTCTGTCTGTCTGCTGCATGAAAAATGTTCCTGCAAAGCTTCCTGGCATCAGTGAGGGGAACAAACATTCTAAACTGTAGCATCTTACAACACAGAGAAGAACTGTTTGGTAGTTTTAAGAGGATGGTTGAGCTGAAAAGGGCAGAGCTGAATATGAATGAGTTAATGCTGTTAAAAATAGTCATGTCAAGTCAGGCTTGTGTTTGGTTCATCAGTGGGCTGCATGCAACAACAAAACATATGTCTAAATAAAGACTACAATGTTTGAAGTTAGAGAAGTTAAAGTGAGATTTTATACAAACGAAGGCTTACGATGCGCAGCCATGCTAATCCCTTTTGACAGATTACATAATCTGTAGGCTGATGACACTATTTTTAGAGGTGGAAGTGCTCTAATTTCTGTTTCTAGTCCGAGTGGTATCATCCACTGGTCTTCACACAGTTCAAGTGGAGGGCGAGAGAGGGAAACTAGCAGCAGAGAGTGATTTAGTGGTGAAGGATCTCTGACAACAGATCATCAACACGCAGGTTAAACCAACAATCAGCTTTATATTTCTCCCAGCTCCTGCTCTGTACTGTGTCTCATTTTGCCAATGGGCCTGGTTATTGACTCAAATCAGGACTTTGAACCCACATTTGTTTTTAACCATTTGCTCCGAATAGAAACACAATTTTAATGTTTTTGGTTTTGGGTTCAACCCTGTTCCTTAACCAGTAACAACCAAAAATTTAATTCCTGAACTGGTTAATATGGTTCCATGTCAACCACAGGACTTTTATTTGGTACATATAACGTTAACACTTTCTAATGGAACTTTACTGTCTCCGCCTTGGAGGACACTGGAGTCTTGATTGTAAAACCTTTTGTCGTCAGACCAGAGGGCATTGGCATCAGACACATAGTGTTGTATTTGTCTCATTTACCAAAAATCTGTTTTTCAGAAGGATTTTAAGTATCTGTATTCAAAAGGCCAGGGCAGAGGATAGAGTAAGAGAGAGGGGGAGATACATTTGGACAGCCCCGTCTGCTCCCCTATTTTGCTGCAGAAGTCAGTTTATGGCAAAACTGTACTGAAAATGGTGAAGGGCCGTATTGACTTTGTACCAGCTCTTCTTCTTTATATCTTTGGGTTAAAAACAAAGATAGAATGGCAACACTTCCAGTTTACATCTGACCAAAATTCAAGACCTCTTGAAAAATCACACTAATTTACATTTCTGGCTGTTTGATCTTAAAAAGGTCACAAGTAGAATTTCAAAAATGCAAAAAGAAGAAATGAGAGTGAGATTGAGAGCCAGTATACACGGAGCCGCGCATACAGCGTTTCTAAATCTTCCCACTTTGGAACCTGGTTTCAGAAATGATCGTTTACAGACCCACAAAACGCCGTCTCCGTATGGATGATACGCTGATTCAGCAAAAAAAACGTATGTTTTTTGACCTCGTTTTGTCTTCGTGTGGATGGGTTCTCAGTGGGATCTTCTTGTCTTTCACCTTTTAATGTCCCATGATGCTCTCTGTTTAAGTCCAAACAGGCACTTTTTGCAAGGAGATGAGGCCTTTGACGAGGTTTTGGGCCTAAGATTTCGATCAGGTGTGCATGTATTTCAAGTTCAAGGATGATCTTGCATCTCTGTTTAGACTGTAGTACAACAGCTGTTATAGTCTTTCTCTAAACGACCAAACTGGAGGATATAAAGTGTGTTTTTACCATCCATACTTCAAATGCTGAAGTGTTCTAATGCAAGGCACTCAAAGCAAACACTCTCTTTTTTTGTTTCAGTGGGAACTCTGTGTGAATATGTGAAAAATGAAACCACTGTTCATGTATAAATCACTTTGATTAACCATTGATTAAAATGGACTTAATGTGTGTCAGAACGTGTTTCAAAATGAAAATCTCTAGTGGTTTACTGCCTTCAGAACACAGCCTTACTTACACAGTCTTCTGTAAAAAATCACAGGGTATCCCCTACTCTGTCAGCGTTTGAATAAAAGATGAGATAAAAGAAGTGAAGAGGTAAATCAGGCATTCATCTGAAACGTACCCGTGCACTGACCTGTAATATTTGGGAGACTTTAATGACAGCATCTGCTCTTGTAAATGTGGCCTTTAGAGAGAATATTTGAACAATCTCAAGGATGAGGAAATGTTTTGAGTATGAAAGACATAATTATTGGACCTGGGACTTTATAAAACCTGTGAAATGACTCACCTGGATGAAGAGACTGACCATCTGTTATTTCTGGCGGATAAGAGAGTGACCTACTTGCTCGCTTGTTTGTTGGAAGGGCAGGAGGAGGAACAGAAACCCCAGAGTATTCAGAGTATCTGCAGAGGAAGGAGTGAAGAACAAAACTAAGGCTAAAAGCTAATGCATGAATAAATTTGAAGGAGTAGCTCTTTAAAGAATGTTTTATGGTAATGAATCTACAGATCTGATACAAAGTCCTTTTCTATCTCCCTTTAATGCAGTCATGTAACGCTGCACTTCACTTCTGATCCAATGTGCTTCTTAAAAGATCATTTTAATACAACTCTGTGACTCCTCTACTGAGCTCTACAAAGACTTTCAGCATCTTCCTGTATTTTCATCTTCCATCATAATTGTTCTGCTTCATTCTCGGCACTCACTTCAAATTTGTTTTCAGTTTGTTTCCTGTCAGCTGACAGCTGTTCTGTGTAAAAACCTTTGATAAACCGTCTGTACAGTACCTGCCCAGCACCAAACAGCTCACACACAAAGCACGTTTGCCAACTTTCAACATCTAGTGGAAGAGAAATCTAGTTTTATGTTGTAGAGGGATTTTTTTTTCTTTGGTGATTTCTCTGAAAACAACAGATGAGAAAAAAAAATCTGCTATTGGTGTGTGGCACTAAAAGCATCACAACAGACCCACATTTGATACTCTCTTTAGTTTTCAGATGATCTGACTCAGTCACTTTGAATGTGATCCAATCAAGAGCAGAAAACCACTGATCTGCTTACACATACTCTTATATGTATAAATACACACTTTATATATAATCTCTTTAGAAAATGATCCAACACTTGTACAGCTACAATAAAACAGAGACCTTTGATTTCTCCAGTACTGTTTAAAGGGACTGTGGGGACCACCTGTATGAAGTAATTGCAGCGACTCCTTTGGCCAGAATCCAGACCAAAGACTCTACTTCCCATGAGCCCTTTTGCACCCACAATCATGATAACGTGACCTTTGACAAGGCTTGTGTTTGTTTTGGAGCAAATGACATGAGATTAAATGTATTCAACTCTGCTTTTCTTTAGTCAAGCCAACTTTTTACCAGATACAACCCAACGAGGTAATGTATGTATCAACGGTTATGCAGAGCTATTTTTTAAACCGCAACAACAAGCGAACCATTTAAACTTAGTTTGTTGTTGAGTGTCAAGAAGGTGAGAGGACTGCTTGGTGTTCCGCATGTCTGCAATGTGTAATGTGAGTGAATATTGGTTATGTCCAACCAGTGCTCATCTACCAACTCCAACCTCACCAAGCAGAGAAAACGTAACCTGGTTCTTCATTTTATTTACAGACTCTCAGGTTAGAACAGATTGCTGCAGAATAACTGCTGCATGTGGACAGGAATGAGCATCATAACAAACAGCTCATGTTTTAGCCTTTAGCCTGTGCTCATTCACTTTGCCATTTAGCTTTCTTCTACTCTTCTGTCTCTTTTGTGTCAGACAGTCCAGCTTCTGTTTCCACCATTACAACTAAATAAATCGCAGAAATTGTTTTCAGCAAAGAAACAAAAAACACAGATCTCTGTTCTCACTGCACTGACCCCTCCCTCTCCTTCTCCTCTATCTCCCAGTGTAGGTGTCTTATTCTCTTCTCTTTTGCAGCCTCTGGGTGGTGATGGAGAGTGGAGAGGGGCGGGGCTGTGTACCTGGCTCGTAGGGCTGGGTTTGAGAAGGCCTAAGAATAGGGTGACCATATTCTGTTTCTCTGAAAGAGGACTCCCCCCCCTTTTTTTTTTTTTTAGGGTTTGCTGTGGGTCAGGGGGCTTTCTGTGCTTCTAACTCAGTTATACAAATATTCTGTATTCCCCAGAAAAGAACACTTTACCTGGATATACTGAGAAATAGCCCAAAACACTCACAAAAAGTTGCTTTATGAATACTGTATTTATCAATTTAAAGTAATTCTCCTGAACAATATAATCAGTCACATGCGTGAACATCAGACACGCATGCTCTAGTCTTTAATAGTTATTGACTCAAGTTCTGTAGGAACACAAGTATTCAGATGTTTAACAAAAAAAAAAAAATCATCACTCTTAAGTCTGACAATTACACCTTAGTTAAATTATCAATTAACCAAATTATTTTTTAAGTCACCACAGGCCACAACCAAATTATCAATTACGTAAAAATAGAAATAGTGCCTCAAAATATTGAACAAAAAGAAAAAAGAGAGGTAGCCTATTCTTAAATGTTTTGTTGTGGCAATATGGGCTTGCATGTTGACTGCATATAGTCTCATTATACAGTCTATGCTTGCAGATCGTTGTAACCATTATTAGCCACAGAGAAATAAGTTCCAGCTTTGCAGACTGTACATTCTGCCTCCCATTTGTCCAGAACCGGACGAAAACAGGGGAACTTTTTTCGCATTTCATCGGTGAAATGACATTTGCGTTTTGGCATTTCCTTTCTGTTCGAATGTTCTCTGGCGGTGTGCCTACCTGCCTGTCAGCCTGCGAGTGAGTGAGTGTGGAGCGCCTCTGTACTGATTTGTGAGTGAATACACGTTCCGGGGTTCGACTCAAACTCCATCTCTTAGAGCGTGTTTCTAAAGGAACCATTCAACGTGAATGATAAATACACTGTTCTGTGACGCACTCAACCCAGGCAAGGTCAAAAACCCGGACATTTGAAGGTTTTTCTAAACCCCAACCGGACAGGCCGGACAGGCTCTTAAAAGAGGACATGTCCGGGCAAAAGAGGACGTATGGTCACCCTACCTAAGAAGACATAAAGGGCCTGCCTGATCAGTGGCTCTTTCTCTCTCTCTCTGAGGAAGGCCTTCACCTGCCACCCCAGCCATCACCCCTTTGGTTTGATTTTGCACCAACATCCACACACATTCAAACATGCTGACACCACTGATTATACATTTACAGACTTATGCTTATTTTTGCTTTATTTAAGTTAAAATAAACTCTGTTAAAATGATTATGTTTGTGTTCCCTTCCCTTTTTTGTTGCTTGCCCTGAGCCAGGCAGTAACACCAGCAAACACTTAACCAGCATGAGGTTGTCATAGAGACGCCAAAAAGAAATTCGGTCGTGGTCGACTTTGACAGAACAGCTTAGAAAAAGCGTTAAAATTCACCAACTTTGGCGCTTTTGTAAAAAGGTAAAGATGCATGTGTCAAGCTCAGAAACTCACTGATCTTTTATACACACACACTGATTACAAGCAAATAGATGACAGGTGAGGATGGTTACCTTTAGTAGACATTCAAACACATTTTTGTCAACTTGTGTTCATGTTATCAGGCCAAAATGAATGTAAATTTCGATCAGGGTCATTTCTGAAGTTTTTGTTGTCATTATGATTTAAAAAGAGTAAACTATTTTTTTCGCCACTAACCATGAGTGAAAGAAAGTTTTTGTCTTACCATTCATATCCTCTGAAAAACTGCCAAAAATCACAAATTCTGCTGGGGTATGTAAACTTTTGAGCACAACTGTATTAAAGAATACTGTATTGATTTGCCTGGCCTTGTATGTGTCCAAAAAAATGGTTCAAAAGAGACAAAGTTTAACTCCACTGTGTGTTTTATGGCTTATTGAGTTTACTTGGCAACCTGTAGACATGAATGTAAAGTCCTGGCCTGATTTCCCTACAGAGGTCATTAGTATTTCTTCACAATTCGTCTCTTAACATGGATATCTCATAAAGCAAGTGCTGTTTGATTTACCAATAACGTGAACTTTAAGCTCCATCCTAAATTATTTTATTTGACAGGTTGTGTGAGTCTTCATAGTTTCCCAAGCTTAACCACTAAAAGAGAGAGATATATTCATTAATTAACTTATATATATATGCATATTTTTATTTAGATAGAAATGTCTATTTACATGTAATAATAAACAGTGGTTAAATGTGAATGTTCTGTGAACATGATTCAAGGGTGGTGAAGGTTAGAGGAGGAAGTGAATTCATTCACGATGTCAATTCCAGAGATTTACTCCCCACCTCGGAGGAGTCAGATCTAACCCCGGCTGACATCACAGCTTTAATCCCAGTGCAGGGCTCTGACAAACTTACTGTATCCTCCCTGTCTCCAGTTTGTCCCTCTCACGCCTTAGCTCTCGCAATCCAAACAAGAGATATGACTCAGCGGATTTGGAGCCCCTGGAGGAGAGGGTCTAATCCAACCTAAAACTGATTTGGTGCTGGTGTGTCCTGCAGTCTTGATGAGGTGCCAGCCCCCACTGGAACTAATGCAAGAGGATTCCAGCATGAGCCGACGGGAGGGAAGATGGAAAAGTTGGTGTAGCTTTGTCTCCTGGTATGTGTGCAGATCAGCAGAGCTCCCAATGACACTGCAAGGTAAACAGACAAGTGCAGAGCTGCACTTTGGTGAGGGCATTTCAGGCTGAGATTTACATGTACGCGACAGCTTCAGATTCAGAATGACTTTCCTACTTAAAGAAGAAGGCAAATCTCAAACTTATTGTTAGTGAACACTTAAAAGTAGTAATGTGACATTTAAGAGTGTGAGAAAGCATTCTAGTGTCTGAGACAGGTAGAAACCTTGGAATAAATATGTTGAAAAATCAAAGGTCTCAACAAAAGTAAACGTAGGGTTTTTATTGCTTGCCTGTGCAGCTGGGTTTAACGCAGTGTTTCCAATCTTGGGGTCGGGACCCTACGTGGGGTCACCTGAAATATCTAGAAACTGATTTAAGAAGAAATCCTAACCAAGTGTTATTCTTGTGAAAATAAAAAGTAAAAATAAAACATCATACAAAAAATCTTAAAGAACTGTATTTTATACTTTCACTTTCTGGAATATAAATCTAGCTCAAAGAAAATGCAGCATATATAACTACCTCATCTTAAGTGACGCCCATGTGACTACACAATTACCACTACTTGAGTTCCCTCGCTTAAACTTGTATAAACACAAACTTACAATTTGTTGGGAATAAAAAAAAAATGGAACTGTCTTTATGAGGCCATGTGGTCAAAGAAATCTTTCCAAGAGGAAACCAAACACTACAACAGTGTCCCACGGCCACATGAAGAAATAAAAAAATCAAACTTGAATTTTTTGAGAACAAATAACTGAATAATTGTCCTTTTTTTTTTTTTTTACGACTGATAACATAAAAAATAGTTTGCCCTCTCTGTGTACACCACTGATGTCAATTGATAAAAACACGTTCTAAAGTGCCCTCTTTGGAGACAAAAATGTGTGCTAAACTACCTTCCTTGGGCACCAAAACAAATGCTGAAGTGCCCCCAGTTGGTGAACCACACTTATTTGCCCCTTTTGCTGGGTATAACATGATGAACTGACCTCCTTGGAGCCAAAACTCACTAAAGTGCCCTCTTGGGAGCCAAATCATGTGCTTCATTGCCTTTTTTTCCCCCTTTGCCCCTGTCCTTCAAAATGTTTGTGCACGCCACTGGTTATGACAGTTTGAGCGGTCACTGAAAACATCCTAGAGGTGAGTTTAGGGCACTGAAGCTGCAAACTATCGCTGAAACATCAATTCTAGAAAGAAAATATCTTTTGGGTTGCCTGAAAATTGTGATGTAAATGGGGTCACAGCTTAATTAAGGTTGGGAATAACTGGTCCAATGCTTGACTTTAGCTGTTCTGGAAGATTCACAAGAAGCAGATTTTTAAGATGTTAAAGGAACAAACTCTCATGAATCAGCCAAACCTAATAACTAGATAGTTGAAACACTTGTTCTGAAGTGATCACCTGAAGGTCAAGATCATCTGTCATTGTTGGACCTGGAAGGGTGAGCTAACAAATACATTAGAGGAGTTAGATGCATCATAACAAGCTGCAGACTCGCTCAGGTAAACACTTTTAACCAGGCTCTCCCTTTGAGGGGCTTCATTTTATGCTGTGAGTGCAGCACTTGCTCTAAAATCTGGCTTGACTCTAGACTTGTTGCTGTTTGGTAAAAGGTTATCAAAGATGCAAACCCACCATATGTACGTCTGCAGGGTGGATTTCCTTTGAACAGCAGTTTAAATATGTATTTTTGAGAGCACACCTTTCAGCTTTATAGTGCACATGACTATTTATTTTCCTTAACACTGATGCAGAAACTGTGGCGGGTATACAGTAAATAGAAGTAATTTGCCAGAAAATATCTGTCCTTTTTGTATCAATGTAAATCAACTGAGGTGCTGAGGGATTTCATATTCCCCTTAAAATGGCCTTCCTGCTAAACAATGTGATTCAACTCATGATTTGGATGTTATGAGTCCAAGATGAGTAAAGTAAGAAGAGGTGTTTTTTTTTTTTTGTTTTTTTTTTTTTTGCAGTGATGTGCATTTTTCATATCTGACAGAATCTTCACAATAAAAGTCCAGTCTTGCTGCAATGCTGAAATACCTTTACAATGAAGCAGACAGGAAATGGCATTATTTCAGCTTTTGTAACCTGAAAAACATCAAATGTCGAAGAAAAGGTCCGATCGTTATAAACCAGAGAGATACAAAAAAATCTGATTGTACAGACCTGGTTCAGAATGATAAGGTCCTTCAAGATTAACACAGTGATTCATAATCTCTGATTGCAGACACAAAAATGATTTGAGTGAAGATGCCTCATTTAGCACATGCTTTCATATGTCTCCTTTCTTTTCTTTATTATTGCCAGGATACTACTTTACCATTACTCCAAGAAGGAAATGATATTTTTGATTGTCGCCCACTGATGATGTTGTTGACTCACCATGAATCTGAAGAAACTCAGCTCAGTCATGGACATAGTGTGAGCTTAAGAGCTTGTGTCCCACAGAGCTGACTATTCGTATCAATTAATTAATTAAGCATCTGAAATTAAAGCTGCTTTGATGTTCAAACATGCAACATGAGGAGCTGCACTGCTTCAAGCTGCAACCGTCTTTAATCAAAGACATGTAAATAGAGGAGGTGTTTGGTAAAGGTCATACTCTAAAAAAGTGAAGCCTATAGCAGCAGCATGATAAGTATGTGCTGGTGGTGCATATTTAAGTTAAGTACTGACAAACTTAAAGTCAAGTTTTTACTTCAAGCACCACCATGAGCAATCATTTTCACAATGTTTGCAAAATGTATGTGCATCAGAAGTTGTATGAATATTTACATGCCTCCACTCCAGGAGTCCTTCCACATGTTTAACGAGAATAATAATGATATAAAAAACCTTTGGATTCACAACTCATGTTCTACAATATAGTTGTGGGGTTTAGAATATTGAAACTATTCATCTTCTTAAGAAAAAAAGACATTAAGGTCTTTTTTGTTTGGGCTATTACAGATTTAAAGCCTCTGTTTTTGTGTCAGGGCCGATGAGAATGTTCAGTCATGACACAAACAGGACAGTCTGTTCTAACTGTGAGAGCTGAAGAAAAAAGTTAAAAACACTCCCCTCTGTAGGTAGGGCCAGGTAATGTGTCCTGCTTTTTTAGGTTAGGTGTGGGCAATTAGTGCCTCTCTTTGGCCCTTTCTCAAACCAGCCACAACACACTCCCCCACTCACTACCTCTCTCACTCACTCCCGCTTGTGTCCCCCCGTGGAGGGTTTGCCATATTAAGTCAGTCTCAAACTGATTAGCAGGTAGTGGTAGTAGCTGTAAAACCCTCCACCAGCGAGTCTGCTCTGACGCTGACTGGTTCAGCACATGCAGAGCTAATTGTGTTCGGTGTATCCGTCCTGATCCTGATCCATCTATGCTTGAGACAGGCTTAACAGTTGTTCTACAGCTAGTGTGAGTGACAAAATTAATGCATTGTAAGATGAAATCTGGGGGGCTGCATGAAGACAGACCCTGGGTCACAAATAGCCCCCAGTCCTGACTTTGGACATCCCTGTGCTATGTAAATAATGCTGACATTTTTATTCAACCTTTACTTAACCAGGCAATAACCCATTGAGATTGGGATCTCTTTTGCAAGAGGGCAGCAGCACGCATCATAAAAAATAACATTACGAAAAGACAAATTACAACATTAACTTGATAGAAAACGACAGTGTGCAGTGTGAAAATTGATTTACAGAACAAAGTGCACGGCCGGATTTTCCAAATTTGGTGCGAACACAAGGTACAGAAAGTTTGAAGACCTCACAGGAATGCAAAGCGTAATGACTGTTTGTTCTTTGGAGATAAGAACAAACGGTACAGGCCAAAAGTTTGGACACACCTCATTGAATTTGCTTTTTCTTTATTTTCAGGACAATTCACCGGACTGACTGACCATAAGGTAATGATGGCCACTCCTTTTTCTTTAGTGAGCTGATTGGTTCTTGCCATAATATGAATTTTAACAGTTTTCAGCTGTGTATTAACCTGACTTCTGCACAACACAACTGATGGTCCCAACCCCATCGATAAAGCAAGAAATTCCTCTAATTAACCCTGATAAGGCACAGCTGTGAAGAGAAAACCATTTCAGGTGACAACCTCTTGAAAAATGCCAAAAGTATACAAAGCAGTAATCAGAGTAAAGGGTGGCTTTTTAAGAGAAACTAGAATATAAAACATGTTTTCAGTTATTTCATCTTTTTTTGTTAAGTACATAACTACACATGTGTTCATTCATAGTTTTGATGCCTTCAGAGAGAATCTACAATGTAAATAGTCATGAAAATAAAGAAAACGCTTTGAATGAGAGGGAGTGTCCAAACTTTTGGCCTGTACTGTAGATAAGAAGGCATCAACCCCAGAAGAGCTTTATAAATCAGCTTCATTGACAACATCCACCATCTTTAAACAGCAGAACAAGTGTAGTAATCCTGCTGTTGACACCTGTAATGGTGGAGTCTACTACCATTAAATTTAATGCTCTGTTGGGGAATTAATTTGGCTCATGCAAACAGCAAATTTATTTTTTTCAGCGTTGCAATACAGTTTTCATCGACAGTGACTGGATGTGTGTACAAGGCCTGGTCAGACGACTTGATACACACTTCTGATGTTAGACACTTAAAAATCTGCATTTATCTTCAGTTTCTTACATTAACACTGATTTATTCTGAATAAATGTGCTCGTCATGTCTTTTTGCCACAGCCCTTGAACCAAGTTTCAACACAAAACAGTCCTGATGGTTAAGAGTGGTGATGTGCAAGAGGCTGAAGAGTTCAGCACGGCATGGCACAGCAGTGATAACAGCCTGTGAAAGCTTCAGTGTGATATTTACAACATGCTGGCAGAAAAGGTGACAGAAACCTCTGACATGGTGACAGTTTGGCTGCTCTGGTCCTGAACATATTTTTTTGGGCCAGCACTGGTCACATGATAAAACGTTATCTACCCGTCAAAGTATTTCTAGGTGGTTTTCCACATCAGCTCACCCTGACTTCATATGAAGGCTGGAGAAGTTGCAGTCAACGTCAGGGCGAAGATATCGTCTGTTTTTGAGTTTTTGATGACAGTTTGAGAATAAAAAGCTTTGATTTCTTTTTGTCCTTGCTCTTCAGGTCATTAAACACACTCTCTGGTACTTCATGTCTTTATGAAAGCAGCAGGGGGTTTTAAAGAGCGCACTAATTGGCTCAACACATCAAGTCTCTATTAGAGAGACTCAAACTTTTTTTCTAGTTCTTTCATACTTTATTATTTTTTTGTTTAATTGGAGTTAATACTTTGAACACATTTCAAAACTTTAAACAGACTTTTTCCATCCCCAAAGCGAAGTGTTCATGACTGTTCACGCTTGTTGTCTGCACGTGAATCTGGCAGCAGTCTGAGATTGGGCTTTCCTCTAAGTCTATGCTTTTTTTCTAGAGACTTAAAGATGAGTCAAATGAATCCACATTGATTTCTTAGAATTTAGATACTGATGTTCATAATCCAAAGTGATGGATTTGTTTTTCACCCCTCATCCTCCTCATCCTCCTCCTCCACCTCCACATTGACAGTTCTCTGACTCGTCTTATTTTATTCCTTATGTTGTTGTCAAACACGAGGAACTCTGTGCAGAGAATTCTTAGTCTTCATATTAACAACTCTTTAAACAGCGCTGCCTTTGAATATTGCCTTGATCTTGTGTTTACCCTCGGCCTGTCACTCAGCTCTTAATATGGAGGATTTTACCTCTGATCACAAATGCATTCTCTTTGATTCGCTCCTTCTATCCGCCGCCTCCTCTGAGAGCCTTTCAGTGCGCTTTGGCTGATTTAATGAACAACTGCTTCTGAATTTTCATGTATTTTCATGTAGTTTCGCAGCAGTATTTTAATGAAGTGTGTCTGCCTGGTTTGAATGTTATTGCACCTCTAAAGCCCACTCATGATGTAACCTGTTCGCCTCAGAGAAGCAATGACATCCACTGTGACAGTTGAGAGTGAGGAGGAGCAGCAGCTGAAATGTTATGGCCAAGGTTTTCTGTTTGAATTGGTGTGTTCACTCACTTAAAGCATTAAATGTCAGTACAAAAATAATAGCTGTTAGAATGAAGTCACTCTTTATCCTTTTAACCTGCTGAGCTAAACGGAAATTTAAAACCACCAGATGAACTTTTATTGTGAAGGTGAAACTCCAAACCATTTTTTTAGTCCTTCAGTTAAAGAAGTGACTAAACATACATTACATGAAGAATAAAAAAACAGTGTGACATCCTTATTCACTGACCATATATAGTGGGTTTTTGTACATTTTCAGACATTTTCAGGTCTCTGAAAACCTGTCATGTGTCAAACTTCAGAACACCTCAGACCAAAAAGCCTGTTATTACAGGCCTAAGATCAAATTGGATGGCAAAACTTCACACACAATGACCTAATGTACAGTTGTGCTCATACGTTTACACACCCTTGCAGTATTTATGAGTTCTTGGCCATTTTTTCAGATATTATGAATGACACAAAAACTTTTCTTTCATTCATGGTTAGTGGTTGGGTGAAGCCAATTATAAACAAAAAACTGTGTTTACTCTTTTTAAACCATAATGACAACAGAAACTTCCAAAATGACCCTGATCAAAAGTTTGCATACCCTGGCTATTAATACTGTGTATTGCCCTCTTTAACATCAATGACAACTTGGAGTCTTTTGTTGTAGTTGAGGATGAGGGTCTTTGTTTTCTCAGACGGTAAAACTGCCCACTTTTCCATTCCACCCAGTTCCTGTAAATTCTTGGGCTGTCTTGCATAAATTGCAGGTTTGAGGTGGGAGGACTGAGATGGTCACTCCAGAACCTTCACTTTATTCTGCTGCAGCCAATGGCAGCTTGACTTAGCCTTGTGTTTTGGATCATTTTTTTGTTTCGACGTCCACATTTACCTCTCATTTTTTCTGGAAGAATGCTTTATTCATCTTTCCATCAATTTTGACCAAGTTTCATGAGCCTTTGTAGCTCACAAATCCCCAAAACATCAGTGATCCACCTCCGTGTTTCACAGTAGGAATGGTGTAACTTTCATCATAGGCCTTGTTGACTCCTCTACAAATGTAAAATTTCTGGTTGTGGCCAAAAAGTGTCTCCCTATTCTGCTTTCAGCTGAAGTTATTTGTGGGTTTTTCTTGGCAACCCAAACAATTTCCTGGCAGTTGTGGCTGAATTATTATTATTATTTTTGGTCTGGCTGACTGTTGTGGTTTCAACAGAATCCCTCATTTTCCACTTCTTAGAGTTTGAACACTGTT
Source organism: Thalassoma bifasciatum (assembly GCA_008086565.1). Taxonomy (NCBI): domain Eukaryota; kingdom Metazoa; phylum Chordata; class Actinopteri; order Labriformes; family Labridae; genus Thalassoma; species Thalassoma bifasciatum. The sequence continues at coordinate 63,660 of RPOG01003399.1, forward strand.
TATTGGCATCCTCAATCCCTTGGATATCTTTTTATATCTCTTTCCTGTTATATTCAGTTGGGTTACCTTTCCTCACAGATCCTTTGGCAATTATTTTGCTTTCCTCTTGACTCAGAATCCAAAAAGGTCAGTGCAGCATTGGTTAAAAGATGCAAGAGACTGTCAGGAGCTCAGAAACTCACTGATCTTTTATACACACACACTGATTACAAGCAAATAGATCACAGGTGAGGATGGTTACCTTTAGTAGACATTCAAACCGGGTTGTGTCGACTCGTGTGAATGTTATCAGGCCAAAATCACCACAGTATGTAAACCTATGAGCACATCTGTACATCTTGTTCAGTAGGTAGCACATGCATACCACAACTTATTTTACTGACCTTCGCCTTTCATTTTGTTTTGTTTTGTTTTGTTTAATTCTATTGCTTTGACCCAGCTTCTGACCTTGCTTCCTGACTTTTTCCCTGCCAGACTTCTGCACCTTTGCTTTTGCTGTTTTGGCTTTTTTGTGTTCTGTACCCTGCTGTAAAAATAGACCATAACTGTTTGAAATCAAAACTCTCTTTAACCGATTCCTGTCTTCTGAGCCTGACAATAGGACCATTTAAAAGAAAAAAAGGGTTACCATTCTAACATGTAAGTTACAGAGTAATTATAAGCTCAAAGCAGTGTGTAGGGGTGGAGCATGTCTGTGAGGTAGGAGGGGGGCTGGTTATGGAGTGCTTTATTGGTAAATTAGAGGATTTTGAATTAAATACAATATGAGATAGGGTTAGTGAGCAGGATGATGGCTTAGACTACAAAAAGTGATTTGAGTGGTGAATGAATCAATAAACATGGAAACGGTGTGTTGTATTTCAGATGTGTAAATTGTTCTGCTGGAGGATATTTTGATTCATGGCCCTCAGTTATTTTTGGTTGATGAATGATTGATTGTTTTGGGTCCAAGCATAGACAGACGCATACTGATTTTCTTTTTTGTCCTTGTGGTTCAGATTTATTGTGCAGCATTGAATGGTGATGCTCAGAATCCTGATAGTTCAACCTGTCCCACCCTGCTGCTTGAACCAGATGTTCAGTCTGAATTCTGAATTTCCTCTTTTTTTTTTTTTTTTTTTTTTTC
>RPOG01003400.1:0-2500 GCA_008086565.1 Thalassoma bifasciatum
TGTGTGTGTGTGTGTGTGTGTGTGTGTGTGTGTGTGTGTGTAGAGCAGCAGTAATTAATCATAATGTGCAGTTATTGATCGTCTCCAGTCCTCTGATCAATAAGAACGAGTCCTCCCCTAAAACAGAGAGCATCATTAACCCTTTACTCTCCACTGCAGAAACGCTCAGATCACACACACACACACACACACACACACACACACACACAAAAATCCTGTTTTTATAAGTTTTATCATTACACACACTTAAATTCCCACACTTTGTTTTTAGGACGCGAGCCTCAGCATGGTTAGCGTGACCTCTCTGGAACATAACTTGAAAATATGTGTGTGTGTGCATGTTCGAGTGTATCATGTTCAAGTGTGAAGGCTGTGTCACCTCGCCGGGTCGTGACCTCTGACCTCTCAGCACTCTGAGAGCGGAAGAAGGCGAGTTGAGGCATGACTTTCCTGAAGTTAGCAGGTGGAGGTGCACACACAAAACTACACACTATTTTATTTATATATTTGTTTAATATAAGATATGAAACTGTGTTGCCGAAAAATCTGTTTATCTGGTCTGAAAAGTCAACTATTTATCAGATTCTTAAAAAAGAAAAGAAAGAAAAACACACTCTGGCTGATAAGCACAAGAGACAACAACAACTACAAAGGCAGGCTACAGGACGAGAAATATTTGGGAAAAGGAAAAAAGAACAGAAATGAGACCAAAAAAAAATAAAAGTCAGACTCTGAATGAAAGAAGAATGAGTTTACAAGAAGAGACTAAATGAAAACAAACTTAAAAGAAAATGTTATAAACGATGGGTAATCTAAAAGAATAAAACAGGGACAGAAGATGATGATAAATCTGGAGATTAAAGAGGAAAACATGACATAAATAACCTCCACACATGGCAGGAGTTAAAGAAAAACAGGTCGAGACCAAAGACAAAGAGAATGATCTAAAAATTATGGAATACAAAAATAAAAGGCAGATCAGGAAGGAAGAAGCTTCAAAGTATAATTCTGATTCTTCAAACTCTATTGAAAAGGGAACAAATAAGAGTCAGAGAACGAAGGAGGAAAGTTTCCCTCTCAGACGTCTAATCTCCTCCATTAGAGTCCGTCCACAGAGAGCACTCATAATCTGCTGGTGGGCCGGATTAAAGCCCTGCTGCCGCCAATCCTGCTGCTGTCTAATCTATTAACAGCCAATCACACACACACACACACACAAAATCAAACACACACATATACTGTGGGGGAACCACTGGCATAGAAAATGAAGCCAACTTTAAATTTCCCCAAAATCTACAGTTCTACAAATGTCCACTAGAGGCTTTCACTAGAAATGAGTCAAAAGTAGCAGGTTTACTGTGTCAACATTTAAATGAGTTTATGAGTAAATAAATTTGATGTTGGTCAATGAATCTAGAATCTCTTCGGATGTCATTAAATAAAAGTTGCACGAAGTTGGTGTATTGTTTTGTGAAGTTTTATTGACCAAAGTAGGCCAATTAACAAAGCTTTGAGTTGTTTGCTGAAGTCAGCCATTTACATTTACCAGTTAGTAATAAGACATTTTTGAGTTTTAAGTATTGTTCACAAAGAGTCATTGTGGTATGTTCCTATGATTAAAGTTGGAAATCTATTTTAAAACCAAAGTTATATCAAGGGATGCTAACCGCTAGCATATCAATGTAATATCCCATATGCAATAGCATTGAGCTAGCGCTATGTTTTCAATATCATTTTTGGTACATGAGGATATATATGACACGCTGATGTATTGAATGTGAATCTCTTGGGAGAAAGTGACGAACATTTCTATGTGTGTTCAGTTTTACAGATTCTGTAGTAAAACTTCAAGCGGACAATGAGTCTCTCCAAATTCTTTGGAAACTGTCATATATCTGCTAAGCTAAGCAAGCTTGGTCTGAATAATCAGTGTAAGGCCCGGCCTCTTCGGCGTTACATTAAGAATCGGCAGAAATGAACACGTTTATATCCTGGTGCAAAAACAGTTTGTTTCTCTGTAGCTCATTTCTCTTCTCACAAGGACGATTAGGGGATGTGCATTTCAGGTACTGTCTCTTTAAGACACTTTAAAGTAGTGATATTTCTTTAACCTGAAATGTGTCAGAATACCAGATACATTTTTCTGATACAGTTTTCTGCTGTACACGAGTGTTACTCAACCAAGGAGACAAACTGTTGAACACTACCTTTGTAAGAGATAATCTAAGTGTTGAAAAGTGGTAAAAACAGCAAAGAGTAGCAATAAAAATGGATACAAATTAGTTTGAATGGGCAAAAATTGCCAAAAAGCGTCAACAATTGGGATAAAATCAAAAACCGAAAGTGTCAAAAAAGAGTGAAAAGTGACTAAAATGGCTAAAAACAACTAAATGGCAAGATAAGTTGGAGAAAGTAGCAAAAATAGTGACAAAAAAGTAGCGAAAAGTGGTAAAAATGGCCAAAGGGAACAAAAATTGGCAAGAAAGTGTGGAGAAAAACA
>RPOG01003400.1:7500-64742 GCA_008086565.1 Thalassoma bifasciatum
AGATTATCTCCGTCCCCCCTATGGTCTCTCTCCCCCCCTCTCCCCTCCCCTCTGGGTTGTTGCTCCTCCTGGCAAGGACGAGGAGGAGGAGGTGGAGGAGGAGGAGGAGGAGGAGGAGGAAAACCTGCAGGACACAACACGTCTGCAGCGACATTTCAGCTGAAAACATCCCGGTTGGCTACTGAAGACAATACTTATAAACAGCTACTGAGAAATACAACACCCCTGCCTCACACACACACACACACACACACACACACACACACACGCACACATGTACACACACCTTTGAGAATTGTTCTCTGCAGCTGACGGGAACTTCTCGTCTACTCTAAAGCAGATTCCAGAAAACAAACCTCTCACAGTCTGGATTTTATAACAGACACGCAACAAGTAAACAGCAAGTATAACTTTTTAATAAACGCTGATAAAAGAGCCGAAACACGCAGAACAGAGGACGCCCCATCAGGAAACTGGAACAATAACTGAAACGTTACTCAAGAACCAACAAGATCCAAACACACAAAAATCTCAACAACCTCCAAGAGACAAAAACCAACCACGAAGAGTGAGAATGGACCCGCGTATATAAAGAGAGCATACGACCAAAAGGAGAGAGAAAATAACTACAAAGTGAGAGAAAAGGAGCTCAAAGAGACCCCAAACCACTAAAATAGAGATAATACAACTGGAAAAAGAGATGAAAACAACCACAGAGCAGAGAAAAAAGACAAAGAGACGAAGAACAATCAAACAGAGAGAAAGAAAAACCAGACAGAGACTTAGTGCAACCAGAGAGAGAGACTTAAGAGAAACATGAAGAGAGAAAAATCAACCACAATGACAGCGATTGGAGAGAGAAGACAACCAGAAAGATAAAGTACAACCTCACTGAGAGAGACAGCAACTAAGCGAAAGAAAACAACCAAAAAAGGGAGAGAATATGACCAAAAAGGGAGAGAATAAAACCACAAAAAGAGAGAAAATGACCACAAAGGCTCAGAAGAGAGAGAGAAAACCAAAGAAGAGAAAGAAAACTTCCACAAAGAGAGAAAAAAAACAATTTCAGACAGAAGAGAGAGAGAAAAGGAGAAAAAAAGAGAGAGACCAAACAACCAAAAAAGAGAGAAGACAACCAGAAAGATAGAAAACTACCACAATGAGAGAGACAGCAACAAAGAGAAGAGAAAATAACCAAAAAAAGGGAGAGAGTATGAACAAACAAGGAAAATAAAACCACAAAAAGAGAGAAAATGACCACAAAACTCAGGAGAGAGAGGAAGCAAATGAAGAGAAAGAAAACTACCTCAAAGAGAGAGAGATAAACAACATCAGACAGAAGAGAGAGAGAAAAAACAGCAAAAAGAGAGACAAAACAACCCAAAAAAGAGAGAAGATAGCCAAAAAGAGATGAGAGAAAAAAGGAGATAAAAGAAAAACGTTCATAAGAGAGAAAAGAATGAAAAAGAAAAGAAAAGAACCAAGGAGAGAGAGAATATGACCAAAAGGATAGAAAATAGGACTAAAGGAGAGATAAAATGATGACAAAACTCAGAAGAGAGAGAGAGAGAGAAAACATCCAAAAAGAGAGAAAAACAACCACAAGGCGCAGACAATTTGGCGAAGAAAGAAAAAGGGCCACAAAGTTCGAAAACTACCACAAAAAGTAAAAATTATTACAAATGGAGAGAAACAAGGAAAAAAAGAGATAAAAGAAAACAACCAAACAGAGAGAGAGAGAAAAAAAAACAGAAAATAGGACCAAAAGAGAGAGAAAATGGTTACAAAGAGAGAAGAGAGACACAGACAGACAAAATATCCAAAAAGAGAGAAAAAATTACAGAGGATAGAAACTATGGCAAAGAGAGAAAAAAGGACCACAAAGATAGAAAACTGCCACAAACAGAGAGAAACAAGAAAGAAAACCAAAAAAAAGTAAAACAACCAAATAGAGAGAGAAAACAGGCCAGAGGATACTACAACCAACAAGTCCTAGAACAAACATAAATGACCAGAGAGAGAGAGAGAAAACAAAAAAGCACAGTATAAACAGACAAAAAAAGAGAGAAAACATCATATAAAGACTCAAAACCAGGGATTGGTGTGTTGAGATAAAGAACTGTTTGATCGTCACAAGCATCCTGATGCTGGTCGACTCCTCTGAACAGGTATGAAAACACCTGCTCTGTCTCTGCCTCCACCTGTGTGTCTGTAAACTCCTCACTCATACTTGAACAGGTAGTAAACTCCTGTTGCCTGCAGCGCTCTGTCAGCTGATGTGTGTTATCGCTCTGGACAACATTCATGGTCATTTCCCTGGTCGCACTGAAGACGGCCCGTCAGCGGCCGCGGGCTCAGTTTGTGTGTGAGTGTCGATGGCCGGCGGAGGCGTGAGTGCGTCCGTGTGTCCGCTGTCCGTCCTCATCAGTCAGAACGTCAACTCATCACCCAGAGGACGCCAGCTGTCAGCCCGTCTTTATGTCCCCCCGCGGCCTCCCGGTCCACCTCCGACCACATCATGTCAGTCAGGGAGAGTCCGCGTGGCCCCTGTCTGTCCACTGCCAACACCTCAGAGTCCCATAATCCTTTGCATGTCCTTTACGAAGGACTTCAGGTGATCTTTAAGCAACTAGGAGAAGAAATTTGACTCATCTCAAGCCCAACACACTTTTTTTTTTTGTTTAATTCTGCTGCAACATGTTATCATGGGGCTCTATGGGGACTGACTCACTGCTGGAAAAGCCCCCAGTGGACACTCAAGGAACTGCAGGTATGACCTCATTTTTCACCTCAAACCTCACGCAATACGTCCTGCTGTAATATTCCAATCGCAGACAGCGCAATACTTCTTTAACCTCAAATGTGTCAGAATGACCCGCATTTTTGGAAAATACCTTTGCAAAAGAAACAATCAAAGTGGTGAAAAGTGTTAAAACCAGAAAGAAGCAGGTGTTAAACTTAATTTAAGGTGGCAAAAATGGCAATTAAAGAGTTAAAAAAATGGGTGAAAAGATGCAAAAATTGGGAGAAAACTTTCAAGAGGCCTGACAGTTCTGTTAAAAATGTCACTTTTCATTTATCTTGTGTAATATTCTAATTTTTTGAAACACTTAATTTTTTGTTCTCATGAACCAAAAGCTATAATCATCAACATTTCAAGATATAAAGACTTGAAATAAATCATTTTTTGTTTAATAAGCCAATGAGTGACCAAAACTATTTAGCTTTTTTTTACATTATTTTAATTTTTGAGATGTACCCATACATGTAAACAGAACTTTGTACATGGATTTTTTTTCAATAAAATACCACTTTTCTCCTTCATGGTTGTGTTTTTCTTGATAATAAAAATCATACACCATCCCCTTCAATATATAAATGAGAATCAGAAATCCTTTAATAATCCCAGGGGTGTCACCATAGCTCTCGAGACGTAACTAAACAAGAAGTTGTATAAACAACAACTACATAATAAGTAGTAAGCTATTCATATCAACAACATGATATGACCTACCTATAATACCTATAATCGCAACTGCATTATAGGTAAAAATAATCTCTATTAGATTATTTTTGCAAATCGTTAAAATTCTCTGGTGGCGTCCCACAGAGCGCTCCTCTGGGTCCTCATGCTTTTTAATTTAAGCTTTCATGCGTGGTAGATATTCTTCATGAAATATGTGTCACATTTTCTTCTTTCTGTTGCTGCATGTAGCCGGCTGACAGAAAGAGGGGCAGATTTATAAATGAGGCTGTATTTTAATTAAAAATTGGAGGATTTTATGCCGACAGATGGGCTGCAGGTTTATGAGATCAGAGATTAGGACGTATCATAAAGCAGAATCATGTCAGATTAAACTCTCACTGCTCCAAATCATCACAAGGAAAAAGAAAATTCTCTAATCCTCTTTATATTTCCTTGAGTCCTTTCCTCTCTCCGTGACATGCTGCTGATGCATGCTGGGTAATTTGTTCTACCAGTGTGTACCCTGACACAGAAGTGCACATTGGGTAAGTGATGGAGCTTCAAACACAAAGACTGAGACCAGACGATCAACCGCAGGTTAGTGAAGGATCAGAAAAACAGCTGATCGATACTGACGGCCGACGACAGGAGAAGAAGAAGAAGAAGAGGTTGAGTGAGAGAAAGAGAAAGTGAGGCAGTAAAAGAGAGGGAGACATTTAGAGGACTTTTTCTGTCCTGCCGAGTCATCATAAATCTGTGAGTGTGTGTGTGTGTGTGTGTGTGTGTGTGTGTGCTGCAGTGATCAATACAGCAGCAGAGAGTGTGTGTCTCAGGTGTCTTTTTCAGTTTCAGCTCAGTGAGGACTTCTCTTCACACTCTCCGTCTCAGCGGGGTTTCATGTTCGGGCTCGAAAATCACATCCAAGCATCCTGTGACTTTCAAAATAAAATACACCACATCAATGAGGTTGACCATATTCTGTGTTGACTATTTTCCTTTAACTTTGACCATTTTTCTTACAATTTCTAAGGTTTATTGTCTCAAAATATTGACTTTCATTCTCACAACTTTGACTTTTTGGCTCAAAATATTAACATTTTTCTCCAAATTTTGACTTTTAATCTCATAATTTTGACTTCTGATGTCAAAGTTCAAATATCTGTCACAAAAGTTTTGACTTTGATTTCCAGAAATTCTGACTTTATCTTAAAATATTTATTTTTTTATCTCATAACTTTGACTACTTAACTCAAAATTTGACTTTAAATCTCAAAATATTCACTTTCTTATCTGAAACTATTGACTTTATATTTCATAACCTTGACTTTCCAACTCAAAATTCTGACACTTTTCTCTCAATACAATTTTTTTTAACTGAGGATTTTGACTACCTCCTTGCAATTTTAACTTTTAAGCTCAGAATTTTACATTTTATCTTAAAAATTTGACTTCATCGCCCAAAACTTTCTCTTCATGTCAAAATTTAAACTTTTATGCCCAAAGTTTTAACTTTTATCTAAAAATTTTGACTTTTGTGCCAAAATTTAGTCTCTCCATCTCAAAATTTTTCTTTGATATCTCAGAATTTTGATTTTATCGTCACAAAATTACAACTCTTTTTGCTCAAAATTTTGACTTTTTGCCTGATAACTTTGACTCTTTTTGCTTAAAATTTCGACTTTTTGTCCAATAACTTTGACTCCTTTTGTTCAAAATGTTGACTTTTTGTCCAATAACTGAGTCTTTTTGCTCAAAATTTTGACATTTCTCATATCTTTTGACTTTTTATCCTAGAATATGGACATTTTATCTCAAAATTTAACTAAATATGGGCCGAAATAATTCTCCACGCTGGTCTTAACCACAACAAAAAGAAAGGTATCATCCTATATCTGCAGTTTGTCTGTTTAAAAGCATTTTCACTTAAGCATTTTCTGTCTGGGAGCAGCACAAACAGTCATTTAGTTCACATTAGCGTCGACACCAGATTGTACTGAGTTTGACTACAACAACAACAAAGCGACAGAATGAGTGAAGTCAGGGCAGGAGTCAACAGGTTTGAGATTTTACAGTCCATCATGAAAGAGGAGACGGTCGTTAACGGGGAGGGGAGCGCGGGAACTCCTCAGTATCATGACTCCAGCTGGCGTGAGTTCGACCAATGAGAGAGCACGAAGTACAAAACAGTTCAGGGACACGGGAGCAGGAACCTTTAACATCTGCTCCTCGGACCAACTCTCTCAATTCTGAACAAATCAGACGGTTAATACAACAAACCACTCGACCACACTCTCTGTAACACACACACACACAGACCCAGCGGTGTAAATGTCATGCATGACACCTCCAGCTGATGAAGAGTACACCAGAGTCTGCCTCTCACCCTCTGACACCCCCTCCTCACCCTCCTCACCCCCACACACAGAAGGTCATCTGTAACCTCCAGCAGAGGGAGGGAGGGGGGGGTCATTCAGGCTGGCGGAGGCTGAAAAGGTCTGCTCCCCCGGGACTCACACACACACACACACACACCAACATACACAATGACACACACACACACTTACACACATTTACACACAGGTACAGAGGCAGCAGCAGCAGGTGTGTGTCTGCAGGAAACAGTCAAAGTGCGGAGAGACAACGAGTGCAACAAGTGTCTGAGAGAGAAGAGAGAAACACCTGATGAGACACACGTTCACATTTTTACCATCAAAACAGTCACAAACTTAAATGTGACGATGTGATGTGGCATTTAACCCTTGTATGCGCAACCTACTTATACCTACACTCTTCCACACGTGGGGTCAAAAATGACCCCAGTTGAAACCAATGGGGCTTTCAATAAACTGAGATGTTATTCTTCAGAATCTTAAAAACAAAGAGTTGTAATTTTTTCATAATCAAGGTATTCCTCATAAAACATGTTTGTGACATGAGGCAATTTTTGCATTTTTATTTTATTTTTTCATTAATTTTAAGAAATTGCAGTTTTTGTATCACTACCTCACTCTTTCACAAGTGGGGTCAAAAATGACCCCAATGGAAATCAATGCGTTCTTTGCAATTAACTAAAGACATATCTCTCACTTTGGTTAAAGGTGATATATTTTGTCCAAACAAAAGAGATATTTCATTTTTTACATGCACATTTTTTAATTTCTCATTCACTTTTTCGCACCTAATAGACAAATTACAAAAGATATCCTAGATGAGACAAATAAGATGATATAAAGTAGAACAGACAAATGATAAAAGATAAACTGGATGAGATTAACAAGGGGAGATAAATAAAATGAGACAAATAAAATGAGATAAACTGGATAAGACAAATGAGACAAAGTAAATAAAATGAGACACGATAAACTAGAAGTGAGGTAAAAGGGGGAGTTAAACCACATGAATATTATCATTTAAATGAGATTAAATCAGAAAGATGAAACTTTCTCGAAGAGTCTAACTCCATGAGATCGGATCTTTAGAGTTTATTTTCAAACATACATCCATGTAAACCTCAAATATAGAGATGAAATAATGTGTTCAGCTCTGTAGCCAATATACTGAAACAGTAATGAGTCAGTTTTTGTTTTTTAGACGTGTCTAAGCCAAGTTTTCAAAGATTTTCCTCTAAAGGAGTCCTAGATAAATATATTTTGGACCACATATGATGTGTTCACAGGTTTCAGTAAAAATAGCGACTGTTTAGGAACTCTGGCGGCACTCACACACACTCACTCACACACACACACACACACACACACACACACACACACACACACACACACTCTCCATTATGAGCTCTCCTCTCTCTCTCTCTCCCTGCAGCTCCCTCATGGCGCTCGTCCACTAATGCAAATGTGCTCGGAGCCAGGCCTGGGGGCCACTTACAGCCCTCCCCCCTTCACCTGCCTCTCTGCCGATTCTGGGTCACTTTTTTTTTTACCAACTTTGAATCCCTTCACAAACACTTTCAATCAAAGACGTTTCCTCCCGTTACTAAAACCGAACCCTGAAAATGGTGGAATATTTTGTTCCAGAGAAACAAACAGATGACGAATTCATTCACAGGAGGGAAAATCTAGAACGGGGTGAGAGGTGGAAAGAGAGTTTGCACTTTCTCTCAGACTCATCATGTGGGTAAATATCTGAACTGAACAAGTCGTGTTGTTTTCGTCAACGATGACGATGACGAAATTATTTCGTTGACGCAACTTTTTTTCATGACGATAACGAGACGGTGACGAGCTAAACACGGTTCTTTGATGACGAAAACATGACGAGACGTACGTGAGTTTTCGTTGACGGGACGAGACTAGACGAAAATGTTTGTGGCTGCTCTGTCAGACGTTCAAAATGTGTGATATTTCTGCCTATTGTGCGTGTGATCTGTCCATCAAAAGCTAAAAAATATCAGCGATGATTCTGCATCCTATGTTTGGTCACACCCACCACCTGACGTTCAGCGCACATTCTGCACAACACACCTGTGGTCTCCATGATTATCTCCATATTTACACTAGGGTGTAGTACTACACTACTGAATGTGACGACTCGAATACAAACTTACACCTTTGACACCTCTTGTCTTTTGAGCATGTGGATCACTTTGATGATTTACTTTAATTCCGTTTCATGCTACATGGAGAGATTCTGCAGTTACTCAGCTCTGTGAAGGTAAGAACTATAAGTTTATGTACACTCAGAAAATCCACATCTTTCAACAGTAGGAATTCAAAATATTAAGAACAAACATGAGCAAAAGTGAACTGCTGTTCTTTAAACATGAACTGTTGCAATACTACCCATAATTCGTGATATCTAATCATTGAATTATTTCGTTATCCTGAATTATCCCTTTATTTCGTAATAGTTATTAAAACATAAGTCAGTATAACAAAATAATTGGATAAGTCAGTGAATGCATCTGAGAGAGCGGGGCCCAGTGTGTGTAGAGGTAGCGACTGACAGACTGCTTGAGTGTGATGTCTGAGCAGGAGTTTTGCTAAAAAACCTGTGGATTTACTGAGTGTATGTAAACTTATAGTTCTATCCTTCAGAGAGTTCAGTAATTGCAGAATCTCTCCATGTAGCATGAAATAGAATTAAAGTAAATCAGTGTTGTGACCTAATATAACTTAAGACTAATGCTTTCTTCTTTTTTTTCTTTTTTATTTGCTAAAACATCAACAAAAAACATTATTGAGTTTTTGTTGACTAAAACTAGACTAAAACCTGTTTGTGTTTTCGTCGACTAAAACTGGACTAAAACTATCACATATAGAAATGACTAAAATGTGACTAAAACTAATAAGCATTTTCGTCCAAAAGACTAGAACTAAGACTAAAACTAAAATAGCTGCCAAAAACAACACTGGGTGTGACCTGTTAGAGAGAGCAGGTCACGCATGACTTCCTACACGTGTCTCTGATTTCTAGAAAGATTCAGATGTGCTTTCACTTCCGTCTTTGTGAGGTTATCGGACAAACATTTAGAGGTGCAGCGACTTCTTCCTCTCTACTTTTTAGAATTTAACGCAAAAATAAAGTCTCACTTCTGAAAACAGCTTCCTCTCTCTCCCTCCTTCTCTCTCTCTTTCCCTCTCTCTCTCTTTAACCTCTCTTAACCTCGACCAATCCCAGAGGTGATTCTTGGTTTCCCGCAGTTACGCTCTGACACACATACAGCCAATCATTAATCAGTCTGGTGGCATATTAAGAGTCTGGAGCAGCCTGAGGACACACACACACACACACACACGCACACACACACACAGAGTGACCCAGAAACTCGTCCTCAGTACAAAGACGTCTCAGACAGCAGGAGGTCGTCACACACTGAGCGCGCTCAGATGGACCGAGGACCAGACTCACTCCGGCAGCGCTCGTGTTTACAGGCGGCAGCGAACGCATCGACTGACAGAAAAACAAAAGTTTATCATCAGGGTCAGATCACACCTGTCATACATCTGCAGCAGGTGTGACATCACCACAGGCTGTCAGCCAATCACAGTCCAGCGTACAATAAATTGATTGTGTTGTGTTTCAGGACACTTGTCAACCAGTTCTTGATACTGTTTCCTAGACCAGGATGTGCCAGACCAGAACGAAACCAGAACCAGGCTCAAGTCATATCCAAACCTGGATATGAGTCAGATCCAGACTCCTTCAAGATCTGGACCTGATCCAGACCAGATCCTGGCGAGATTCAAAATATACTTGAATAAAAAAAAGAGCAGGTCTGGATCAGATACAGACAGCATCAAGACCAGTTCTGACCGGATCCAGAAAAGATCTACGCTTCATCAAAGCTGTATCCAGAGAAGAACTGGACTCAAGATCGAGGCAAAAACCAAAGCAGATCCAGGAGAGATCAAATACCTCCAAAGGCAAAATCTAGAGTAAATCTGGACCCGATGAAGACCTTAGTCAGACCAGAACCAGACCAGATCCAGATCAGAACATGACTTAAAATCTGGCATAAATCTGGACTTGATGGAAAGCTAATCCAGACCAGAAGTAGACAATATCCAGAACAAATCCAGAAAACAATATGGCCTGAACCTGAACAGATCTAGACCTGATACAAACCCATCAAGATTAGAACCTGACAAGACACAAGACATATCAAGATTACAACATGGCTTGTTCCAGAGTAAATCTTGACCTAATCTGGACCAGAACCAGACCAGATCTAGAAAATTACAAGGCCAAACCTCGGCAAATCTGGACCTGATAAAAACTTTTTCAGGACCAGAACCAGAGCAAATCAAGACTAGAACATTTCTTGAGCCGGAGTAAATCTGGACTTGATGGAAACCTAATAAGGACCAGAACTGGACAACATCCAGAATAAATCCAGTATAAAGCAGGGTCTAAACCACACTAGATCTGGACCACCTACAAACCTGTTCAAGATCAGAACCAGACAAGACACAGGACGTATCAAGATTACTATATTGCTTTAGCCAGAGTAAATCTTTAACTTCATTGAAACTTTAAACTGACCAGAACTAGACCAGATCCAGAAAACTGCAAGACCAAATCCTAAGCAAATTTGGACCTGATTAAAAAAACAGATCAGACACAGGACAAATCCAGACTAAATCAAGGCACAATCTTGAGCAGATCTTGACCTGATGAAAACCTTTTCAGGACAAGAACCAGACCAGATTCACACTAGAACATGACTTGAACCGGAGTAGATCAGGACTTGATGGAAACCTAAACCAGACCAGAACCAGACAACATCCAGAACAAACCCAGTCCACATCTGGGCTTTGATCCAGAGCAGATCTGGACCTGGTACAAACCTAATCAAGATTAGAACCATACATATCCAGACAACATCAAGAGTTAATCTCAAGATCCAGAACCAGATACAAACCAGAACAAGAATAGATCCAGAACAAATAGAGCAGGTCCAGACCAGGTTTCACCAGGTCAAGCTCGGCTGATCCCTGATTGGTTGGGTTGATGTTAAGATTATTTCTGACTCAGTTTAGTGAACACCTGCTGCAAACTGTGAAAACACACGCACACACACACACACACACACACATTGACACACACTCAGCGTTAAGCCTACAGGGACTCTAGGCCCAGGAGCTGCTGTTTAACCTATATTACTACAGTAAATATTCATACGTAGATAATATCTCTGTGAGTGTGTGTGCGTGTGTGTGTGTGTATGTAAGTGTGTGTGTGTGTGTTATCTATTAGCTCGAAGCCCTGTGCAGATAATTATCATAATGATTATGATAAAAAGGAAAAAGAGAGAGCGTTAAAAATCTCAATAAAATATTTATCCTTCCCCTCTTCCTTCCTTTCACTGCGAGGGCTGAACGCACACACTCCCATGTGACACACACACACACACACACACATGCACATAGACAGACACACAGACGACATTACAGAAAGGAACTGAGTAGAGAAAGAGTTTTTGTTACAGGGGAAGAAGATGAATCTCTGCACGGTGACACAAAAAAAAGAGTTAAAACTTTTTCTGAATCTATTTGTTGCTTTCAGGGAATTTGTTGTTTTTATAGTTGGTGTGGATCAAAGACGATGTTTGTGTCACAGAAAAAGACACCTTAAAAAGCAATACACCTGTTTACTCTCAAGAGAGAGATGAAAGAGAGAGAGAGAAAGAGAGAGAGGGAGAGAGAGAGGGGTGCAGGGTTCAAAAACAGCAGAATTACCCTTTAACTCCAAGAGCTGCTGAACAGGCAGGAAGCATCTTAACACAGATTATACAGATAACACACACACACACACACACTCAAACACACACTAATCCCTGTCTCATTACTGCGCTCTGTCTTCAAGTCATCACACACACACACACACACACACACACTCTTACACTTACACACACACACATATCTTCAAACAATAATCCTATGAATATGATCAGGGATTTGGGCCACAACACTAATCAGACTGACATCTCTGGACAGGGATTAAACATACACACACACACACACACACACACACACACACACACAAATATGTATCCGCACACACACACACATGGACTCCAGCAGTGTGTTGTAATCTCTTGAAGACATGCCGAATGTTTTTAATAATCTCATGTCAGATAATTTGCTTAATCTGAGGAATAGGACAACAACCTGCTGTCTGTGCATGTGGTGTTTTCATGTGTGTGTGTGTATGTGTGTGTGTGTGTGTTGAGGGGGTCTGTTGCCATGCAGACACACAGGTGCAGACCCCCCAGGTATTCTTAACTCCCTGTTAATCATCGTTTGTGATTGGATATTGAAATAACGGCCTCTCCCTCTGATTGGACAGAAAGAACGTCATGTGACTTCAACTCTAAATCACTTTAAAAGTTTGTTGCTGAATGATGAGAGCAGGACTACTCAGATATGTCAACCTGATCTGATACAAAATCCTAAAGAGCATTTAAGTTTATCATCATGACACCAAAGCCTCATGGGAGTTGTAGTTAAATCAGTAATATCAGATTTCATTCATTCATTCAGGCAGAAAAAAGAGTCGCTCAGCGGGGAGTCGCTTTAAATGTGACTGAAAATCATCAACATGGTTTGGTACCTGGACCTCAGCTCGACCCTGAAATACTGGGTGGTCACTTGGTGGCGCTCTGGGTCACGAGGGGGGAGGTGCAGTGTTACTCAGATTATTAAAAATCATTTCTGATTTATGTCTTGTGTTTTTTAGATAAGATTCAAACAACCTGATGATGATAAACGATAGGGGACTCTGGTTTCCTGTGAAACGTGTGAATCTGTGTGTGTGTGTGTGTGTGTGTGTGTGTGTGTGTGTGTGTCCTGTGGTGAGTTCAGGGACCGGGGGAGATGTAGATCAGTGTGACACGCGGCTCCCTGTGTGCGCTCTCTCAGACACAAATCCTCCTCTGCAGCTTCTCTCATCTCACACGTTAAACAAAAGGAGTCTTAATCCGGCTCCTTTAATCCCCGCTGGGTTTGCAGACGCAGCGTCTGAAGGCGGCGCATTAATCCCGGGGGCCACCGGGGCCCATCGCAACGCCTCCGCCTGCCGGGGGGATCCTTTCTCCGGCGGTATTAATCCGACCCGGACCGAGCGTCGCAGGCAGAAGTCCTGCTTTATTCAGAAAGCGGACTGGAACTTTCCTCCTCTGTGGCTGCAGATAACTCACCGCTCTGATGTGGATTTGTGGGGAGATTAAAGGCAACAAAGATTTATGCATTTTTTAAATTAGCCGAACACAAACACGGAGCAGGGGAAGAGGCGGGAGGTGAGAAATGTGATCAGACGAGCAGATTCAGTGAATTCAGAGATTAAAACCATGTTGGAGTCTTTGTGAGGCTGCAGGGATGAAAAGAGAGTCACATGATGAGGAGGACGAGGGCAGAGAGGAGCTGGAGAACACCTCGCTGGGATCAGAGCAAACAGGAAGCTCACTGAAACACCACAGAAGAAGAACTTTGACACCAGACTGCACAACACACTACCTGGACAAAAAAAAACATCACCACCTGGTTTTAACTAAGCAAATATACACATGCCTGCTCTTGGATAATTACTGCATGAACGATGATCTTCCAGCTGGAAACAAGTTATTTAACCCCAGCTGATACTTTCTCATTTCTTAAACAACCATGGAGAAAGACACATTCTGTGGTCATGGAAAAGATATTTGTCTGTTTAAGAAGAGTCAAAACATTGACATCAAGCAGAGAAAACATCGAAGGAGATCGATGTAGAAAACTACTAAAATTGGGTTAAGAACTGTCCAGTAGATTATTAAAAACTGGAAGAATGGCGAGGAACCATCATCTTCTCGGGAAAAATCCTGAATGATCATGATGGGCAATCAAATCAAATCGAAGAAAAACAACAGTAGAACTCAGGAGTATGTTTAAAAGTGAAAGTAAGAGAATTTCCACACACACATTGGGAAAGGAAACTCGAGGGATTGGGATTGAACAGCTGTGTAGCTTTAAGAAAACCACCAATCAGTGAGGCTAACCGGGAAAAAAAGGCTTCAGTTTGTTAGGGAGCATAAAGATTGGACTCTGGAGGAATCGAAGAAGGTCATGTGGTCAGATGAGTCCAGATTTACCCTGTTCCAGAGTGATGGGCGCATCAGGGTAAGAAGAGAAGCAGGTGAAGTGATGCACCCATCATGCTTAGTGCCTACTGTACAAGCCTGTGGGGTCAGTGCTATGATCTGGGGTTGCTGCAGTTGCTCAGGTTCATCAACATTATGTTTCCAAAGAATGAGGTCAGCTGACTACCTGAATATACTGAATGACCAGGTTCCACCAACGGATTTTTTCTTCCTTTATGGCACAGGCATATTGGGGCTCAAATAGTGAAAGAGTGGTTCAGGGAGCATGAGACATCTTTATCACATATGGATTGGCCTCCATAGAGTCCAGACCTGAACCCCATTGAGAATCTTTGGGATTTGCTGGAGAAGACTTTGTGCAGTGGTCAGACTCTCCCATCATCAACACAAGATCTTGGTGAAAAATTAATGCCACACTGGATGGAAATTAATCTTGTGACATTGCAGAAGCTTATGGAAACAATGACACAGCCAATACGTATTGTAATCAAAGCTAAATTAGTGTGTGACTTTTATTTCTTATGATGGGTGTGTGTGTGGTTTGCACTGCTTCTGCAGCCACCACCAAGTGGACATTCAAGGAACTGCAGTTTTCACACAATTCAACATTGGCTTCATGTGAGAAGAATGAAATAATTGATGTCAACAACAGTGGGCGCCAAACTTAAGTTCTCACAGGAGATTTCATTATCAATTATGGGTTATCTGAGCAGTTTAGTGAGCACACACAGCAACCTGATCTCATACACACACACACACACACACACCACAGGAGCTGACAGGATCACTGTGGACACACACTGCTAAGAACACTAACACTGTTAAAGGTTACTGTGTGTGTGTGTATCCATGTGTGTGTTTCCCTGTGAAGCGGCTAAATTGGCTTAAGAATGAGCCTGAGAACGGTCAAGAAGTCATATGATCTCCTTCACACGCGCACACACACACACATGCACACACACACACACACACACACACACACAAACACACACAGCACAGCCAGAGTGAGGCAGGCTCACATACAGACCGTATTGCAATGTCAAAGAGGTAGATGCTGCGATAATACCAGATATTGAATCAGATCTCTGGATGGTTTGATATAAAGACAACAAGTGTGTGTGAGCACACACACCTGAACATGGAAAACAGGAAGCAATTAAAGTGTGTGAATTTAGACTTTGGTGATAGTTTGTCCACAATAAGCAAGTAAGTGTGTGATGCATTTATTATTATTTAACCTGATTCTAGATTTAAGTCAAAGAGAATAAGCTGTAACATCACACACTGATTCTATAGCACAAATTACACCACGCACGTGTGTGTGTGTGTGTGTGTGTGTGTGTGTGTGTGTGTGTGTGGACATACGAAACCTGCACAGGTGTCATATTTCACACAAAGTTTGTTCAGAACTTGAAAAAAGGAAGAAGAAAAAGAAAGGAAGGAAACAAAGGAAGGAAGTCTCAGAGGTTTGAGGAGAGATAATTAACTCACTGAGGACCCTCGCACACACACACACACACGCGCGCATGCACACACACACACACACACACACCTGACTTTACTGAGTGTGTGTTTAATCTGTGAGCTTCATTAAAACCCTGACGAGACAGAACAAAGAGCTGACTGCACCTGAACACACACACACACACTGTAACACACACTGTAACACACACCATAACACACACAAAGAAGTACACGCACATACTGAGGTGCACACTCACAGACACACACACTCAGGAGGAAAGGTAAAGTCCTGAATCAGCGACAGTCCTGAACCTGGACACACTAGGTCATCAGGGAATGTGTGTGTATGTGTGTGTGTGTGTGTGTGTGTGTGTGTGTGTGTGTGTGTGTTGCTGAGTTAACAGTAGCGCTCTAATTACAGACACCTCTCTCTCTCTCTCTCTCTCTCGCTGCCTGCTTCAGTTTTCAGGTTTTGATGGTTCTCACTTTAAAGGAACATCCCGCTGTTTTTATTGAAGATTGTTTTTTTGAACTTTCAGCTTTTATTTTGAAAGAACAGCTGAGATGGCAAATGTTTGGGAGGGAAGGGAGGGAAAGGGGCAGTTACATGAAACACATCAGAAAAGGCCTTGAAATCTACCGGTTCAACAAGGACTCAGCCTCTAAAACAAAAGGCCACCACGCCAACAACTGAGCCAGAACAGAAAACAAGATTCTGCTGTTTCCATCAAGCTGAAGAGACGACAAAAAAATACTACGCTATGAAGAACTAAGATCAAGAGAGAGGTAAATAACAACTACAAAAAGACACCAGAAACAACAGAGAACAACATAACAACCACCAAGACATGGTATTTAAAAAAGAGATGAATAACTACAAAGAGTCAAAACTATAAAAAGTTTCAATAAAAAAAGAAACAACAACTTCAAAGACTCAAAACTACAAACGATTCTGTAAAAAAGAGATGAATAAAGATCACAAAGAGACAAAATAAGACTAAAAAGAGATCAATGACAAGTACAACGAGTCACAGCTACAAAAATAATGAAATAAAAAGAAATAAATTATTACAAAGACTCAAAACTACAAAAAGATGAAGCAAAAAAGAAATGAATAAAGATTGCAAAGAGACTACTTAAGACTACAAAGAGATGAAGAACTGCTGCAAAGAATCAAAACTTCTAAGAGATTGGATAAAAAAGAGACAAACAGATCAACTACAAAGAGGCAATTAAAGACTAAAAAGAGATAAAGAAATACTCCAAAGAGATACAACTACGAAGAGATTAAATAAAAGGGATAAATATCAACTTCAAAGAGATAAAGAACTGCTGCAAAGAGATAAACAACACCAAAGGAAAAAAGAAACTCTACAGATGAATTTAAGAGTAACTACAAAGAGGTACGAAACAACCTCATCAAGAAGGAAAACCACAAAGAGATAAAGAATAATAACTAACAGGACACATCAAACAACTACAAAGTTAAAACAAAATCTACTTACAAAGACAAACAAGATGACAGAGTTAAAAAAAAACACCTGCAAAGAGATAACAAACAACCACAAAGATATAAAAAAAACAACGAAAAAACAACAATAAAGAGATCATTTATAACTGTCAAGAGACATCAAACGTCTACAAAGGGATAAATAAAACAAGAAGAAAAGAAAAAACTACAAACAGGTTCAGTCTCTGTTTGTTGGTCACACTTTAGCTCATCAACACCCGTGGATGACGATCATGTGACCAAACAAACATGTTGTACATTTACACACTGTCAGAGTTAACGGACACACACTCAAACATTTGTTTAAACTTATTCAAGACTTTGAAGATTACAAACTTTCATTCAGGACACACACACACACACACACACACACACACACACACACACACATTGAGACTTCACCCAAGCAGCCAGCACACTGACCCACTCAAACAGACGACGCCCTGACCACCGGGGCGCGCTCATTAGCCTCGCTTCATCACCATGGTTATTAGGGCATGGCGGCCATCTTGGACCCTGACTTTAATTTCATTCTCTGCTGCTTCAAAAACACACACACACACACGCACACACACACACACACACACACACACACACACACACAATGTATCCCTACAGCCCTCCATATGTGCAACAGAGAGGGGCAGACAAGAGGAGAAATCCAACACACCCTGGGGCTTCTTCTCACACACACACACACACACACATTTTTTAAAGAAAGTCAAAAAGTCGGAGCCTCCTTTTTCTCATCAAGACCTGTTATCTTCATCTCCATCCTTATAAAATTTCAAACTATCTTCATCTAAATCATCACCTTCATCATCAACACCATCCTTCATCATTAGATCAAGTGTGTGTGTCCAGTGTGATAAAGCTGTGTGTTTGGTTTAATATTTGGTATGATTTTTTGTATAATGTTGGCGTTTGTGTGTGTTAAAAAAGTTTAAGTATGATACTGGCATGTATTTGATAAGTCTTTGGTTGAATGTTGGTGTGTGTATAGCAAGATTTTTGGAAGGATCTTTGTGTGTGATTGGAATGATGTTACTATGAAATTGGTGCTTGTTTGGTGGTATGTTTGAATGTGTTTGGAAAGGTTTATGGAATGATGTTGGTTGGTGTGTGTTTGGTAAGCTTACCATGGGAATTTGGTATGTGATTGGCAAGTCTTTGATTTGACGTTGGTGAGATTTTTGGCTGATTTTTTGTATGCTTTTATAATAATGTTGGGGGGTACAATTGGTACAACTCTTATTGTGATGTTTGTATGTGTTTGGTAGGATTTTGGGGGGGATTTGGTATGATGTTGGTGTATGTAAAGAATGATTTTTGGTTTGAAGTTGGCATGTGTTTGGTCTTATTTGGTATGATGATGGTATGTGTTTGGTACAATTTCTAGTGTGATGTTGGTTGGTTTGTTTTTGGTTAGAATATGATAGATAGTTGGTCTGTGATGGAAAGTCTTGGATATGATGTTGGTGTACATTTGGTGCAATTCTCACTGTGATGTTCGTGTGTGTCTGCTAGCATATATTTTTGGCAACTGGTATGAATGTAGTATGATGTTGGTATGTTTTTTGTATGAATTTGGTATGATGTTTGTGTGTGTTTGGTATGATTTTGGTGTGTTGTTGGTTAAATTTTGGTAGGATGTTGGTATGTGATTAGTATGATGCTGGTTTGTTTTTGGTTGGAGTATGGTGGGAAGTTAGTGTATGATTGAAAAGTCTTGGGTATGATGCTGGTGTACATTTGGTACCATGATGTTTGTGTGTGTTTGGTAGTTTTTTTCTTTTTTCGGTGATTGGTATGAATGCAGTGTGATGCCGGTGTATGTAGGTAAGTTTTTTGGTTTCATGTTGGTGTGTGTGTGGTACGAATTTGGTATGATGTTGGTTTGTGTTTGGATAGATTTTGGTTGGATGTTGGTGTGTGTTTAGTATGATTTTTGTTGTGCTTTTATTATGGTGTTGGTGTGTGTTTGGTACATTTTCTGGTATAATATTGGTTGGTTTGTTTTTGGGTACTTAATGGTAGGAAGTTGGTGTGTGATCGATAAGTCTTTGGTATGAAGTTGATGTACATTTGGTACATTTCTCACTGTGATGTTTGAGTGTGTTTGGTAGGA
Source organism: Thalassoma bifasciatum (assembly GCA_008086565.1). Lineage (NCBI taxonomy): Eukaryota > Metazoa > Chordata > Actinopteri > Labriformes > Labridae > Thalassoma > Thalassoma bifasciatum. Next base: position 26,663 of record RPOG01003400.1, read on the forward strand.
TTTTGGGGGGATTGCTACAATATGTGAAGTAAGATTTTTGGTAGGATGTTGGTGTGTGATCGGTTTGTTGTTGGTTGGTGTTTCATATCATGTTGATGTAAGATTGAGAAGCTTTTAGTATGTTTTTGGTAGGACTTTGACTTTTGCGTGTTTTTTAGTTGCAGAGTCCTCAGTATGTTATCTTGTTTGTGTTTTTTTTAAATTTTATGTGTGTTTGGTATCATATTAGCTGTTTTATTTGTGTATTTATTGTGTAACCTAATCATCTAGACATGTCTTAGTGACTGTTTGCGTCTGTTTCTTCCTCTGTGTGTTTACAGATTCTTCTTCTTTGTGTGTTTGTGTTTGTGATCCTGGTGCAGCAGCAGAGCTCGGACAACACGCCGGCTGACCTGACTGACTGAGGAGCCTTTCTGACGCCCTCGCTGTGAGAAACAGCAGTTACAGAAAATCAGTTCAAGTCTGATTCCCACTCTGAGTGTGACACGAGAAATCTGAACATGTGGTTCAGTTTCTTTTTGTCTCTGACTGCTGGCTCTCGTCACTCAGCCGTCTGCAGAGGAAATCATCCAAGCTGCTGATTTAAAGCAGATTACTCTGATCAATAAAAACAAAAGTCTCTGCAGATCAACATTTCAGAGTCACATAAGCTGGTTTTAGGGTTAATGCTTCTCATTTTCCTCTCTCACTGTCTGAATTTAAGATTTTTATTGTCTGTGCTGTATTTTATCTGCAGCTCAGCGTCACATTTCTTCCTCCAGCAGCAGAAGAAACATGACTGACAGCAACAGCGACATGATTTACATGATCAATAAATATCATGAATGAGCTGATGTTATAAATGTGTGACCTTGTGTGTTTAATGATGTTGATCTGCAGAGCGAGTCAATGGGGAAAGGGGAAAATATTTCCACTCTACTCAAATTAAACCTTTGGGTTGCTCCTTTTCTGGATTGTATGTTTTTATTTATGGATGCAAAAAAGGAAACATCAAATCCTACACACTGATGCCAACATCTGCAGAAAAACGAGGTTTAGTGATGGTCAAAATTCAGAGTTCAACATGCAAAACGTTCCAACAACATCACAGCTTCAGACTCTGATTAACACCTGCAGCAGCAATAAACATTGGGACAACTGCAGAGTCAAACAAAAAACAACAGCAGCACTGAATATATGCATATATTTATAAAATATATATGCTTAAAATACGACAATTGATGTAAAAAGCAGAGTAAAAGTGTGTGAGCAGAACATGTAGAGAAGCTCAGAGCCGAGTTTCTCTCTCGCAGCTTCTGCAGGATGATGCAAAATCTACAAGGTTAAAAAAATGAAAACGACTGAGGTTGAATCTTGATTTTCGAACAATCGTTTAAACATTTCACAATTAAAAATCGAGAACTTAATCATATCAGTATCTTATCTGTTGTTTTCACACATGCCTCTGGTTGTAATGTGATAAAACTGCGACGTTAAACATCGAAAATCTTCCCAATACCACAAGCAAACGTGCATATTTAACCAACAACTCTGCAACTTGGCGGGGAATCATCAGAATAAATGTCGATGAGCTGACATTGATTATCGAATCCTAACTTTCACCTTTACATTATTGTTATGATCAGTTCAAACTGAACTGAACTGAAGTAAAAATCCATAAAAGGTCAAATATTTCAGGTTCAGGGGATTTTTCGTGAGTGGTGCTGTTTTATCAATCTTTAAATTTTTTTGCTCTTTGAATGAGTGTAGACTCAAAATATATGGGATAAATATGTTTGATAAAACATTAAGACTGACAGTGAGTTCAGAAAGAGGAGACACAAGATTGATACTGACAGTCAGAGTGAGATAAGTCAGATTATGAACAGAACAAAATGTTTTACGGTGATAAAATAAAGAAGACTGAAACGATCCTTTCAGCACTTCTTCACTTCTTAATTTTACTCTGAAACATTCTTTACTTTGCTCCTTTCTTGTTTTCTATATTTTTGACCCTCAAACATTTTTCTTTGCTCTTTTATTTTACAGTTCTTAATCATAAAACACTGGCTGCCTTACTTCTTAATCGTACAGCTGTTTACCATTAAAAATGCTTTACTTTGATACTTTATCGTACAGTTCTTTAACCAAACTTTGCCTGTTCTTATTTTTACAGCTTTCTGTCATAAAAAAATCTTTACATTTATTCTGTGTTTTACAGATTTGACCATAAACATGTTTCACCTTGTTTCTAATGTTACTTTGTTCCTTTATTTTACATCAGTGAAGCAAATTTTCTTTTTACTTTGCTCCTTTATTTATCAGCTTTTTACAAAAACATTTCTACCTGTTCTTCCTTTTTAACAGCTTTTATCAATGTAACTTTTTTAATTTGCTCCTTTATTTTATAGCATTTTTACTGGAAAACAAGCTCCTTTGTTTTACATCTTATAATGTAAAAAAAACTGGTTTACTTTACTCCTTTATTTTTCAATTTTTCACCATTTTTCTTCTAATACTACAATCTTTTTACTTTGCTTCTTTAGTTTTCATCTTATTTACACAAAACACTTTTTCCTTTGCTCTTTTGTTTCTACATCAAGTTCACGTGAAACATTTTTGACTTTGCTACTTGATTTACAGCAACGACACTTTTCAATTTGCTCCTTTATTGACAGATTTTATCACCGCTAAACACTTTTTACTTTGCTTCTTTACTTAACAGCTTTTTACATAAACATCTTTACCTGTTCTCCTTTTTTAACATCAACTATCACTGAATTTTTTTTTAATTTGCTCCTTTTATTTACAGTTTTATTGCCAACAAAAATATTTCAATTGCTCAGTTTTACATCATTTTTCCAAAATTCTTTGCTATGCTTCTATACTATTCTGCTTTTTACTGTAAAAATCTTTTTTTTTTCATTACACCCTATATTTACTCTGTATTTCTATAATTTAGATTTGCTTTTATGTTTTTTGATGATCCTCAGCCCTGTTTGTGTGAGTGAGTCCAGCATCAGCAGAAACAGAACTTCAGACTCTTTTCACAGTTTTTCATGTCAAACTTACAGTTTTCCCTCAGAAACAGAGGTTTGGTTTGAGAAAGTTACTCAGAGGGAGCAGAAGGAGGAGGAGGAGGAGGAAGAAGAAGAAGGAGGAGGAGGAGGAAGAAGAAGAAGGAGGAGGAGGAGATTTTCCAGCTGGAAACTTGGATGCCGACACTCAGAAACAACTCCCATGTTCGCCCCCCTCCTCCTCTCAGTCCTCAGAGACCTGGACCCTTAAATCACCCCCCCCTTAAACATCCACACATACACAAATCTCAGGTGTGACAGCTTACCTTTAAAGGGGTCCGCCCGCGCGCCCGTTAGTCCCAGTGAAAGCAGCAGCAGAGCCGCGCGGAGCAGCAAAGTTCCGGTCCGCTCCATGTTCACACCGAGACCCTCCGGAGCGAGAGGGGAAACTAAGCTCCAACTCCCAAACACTTCTTCTCCTTCCTTCTTCCTCCTCCTCCTCCTCCTCTTCTTCTTCTTCTTTTCTGCGCGTGTCCCTCCTGTGCGTCGCTCTGACACACACACACACACACATATACACGCGCGCGCAAACTCTCACACTCTCGGTTTGCGTCTCTCCGCTCTTTCTTTTTCCTCCGGTTCTCCTCAGACCAGAGAGAGAGAGAGAGACGGAGAAACAGAGAGAGAGAGAGAGAGAGAGTATTCAGTGAGCAGCCGCTGACGTCACAGGGGGCGAGCGACTTTAGGGGGGAGAGGAGAGAGAGTTTTCACCAAAATATGTTTTTTATTAATTGATTTTTGCCCTTAATTAATTGATTTATTTACTTTTTAAACTTCTTACAACTTCTTTTTTATTCCTCGATTAAAGTCTGTTTTATTTCTCTCTGACATCAAATCAGTTTTTCAGGGTCATTTTTAAATGTTCCCATCTTTCCTGCAGTGTCTTATATCTCTCTATATGTTTTAAACCCTGAATAAATGAGACTTAAAACTTTATTTCAAACATGGTTAAAGTCTGATTGGACGTCCCCTCCCTCTCAGGTGACCCTCATCTAAATTACAGACTCTGTTTTCACCTCAGTGTGAAATAAAATCATGTCACAGTTTTGAAGACATGTCGACATTGAGCGTCACTCAATCACAGTTTCACACTTTGAGCAACAACCACCGAGTTTTGGAGTCACAACACTGCCCCCTGCTGGTCAGGAGACACCAGAGACAGAGTCAGCAACAACTGAGCAGTGTGATCTGGATAACTGAAACACATGATCAATATCTGAAACAGATGATCAATAACTGAAACACATGATCAATATCTGAAACACATGATCAATATCTGAAACACATGATCAATATCTCAAACCCATGATCAATATCTCAAACCCATGTTCTCACTCTGAGGTTTTTCTTTCTCTATCTGAATAAAAAATGAAGTCCTACATGTCAGAGTCAAAGTCATTAAATCTCTGATTCAGTCTGATCAATATTTACATGATCAATAAAACATCCGCTCACATCATTGATCAACAGATTAAAGAACGAAAGCAATTCAACAGAAAAGGTGGTATTAACCTGATGTAAAAATTTAACTATTATTATTATCATTATTCTTTACATAATTAATTATAATAATAACATTTCTGTGAAATTTTGCAATAATTTGTGTTTTTGTTTGTTTATTTCTATATTAGCGAAATATTTTTTGCTACTTTTTTGAAAATTATTATTCTGATTAGGACTATTTTTTATCAAAATTATTAAAATTATTATTCCTTTTTTTTAACCAACATTATTTCTGTGTACATTTTGCAAATATAAGTATCATTTTATCATCATTATAATTTTTCATTGGTATAACACATTTTTTATCAATAATGTTATTTTTATTGTAATTTTTATAGTTAAAAGTTTCATAGTTTTTGTTAAATTTATATTTCTTGTATTTTCCTTTTTTATTATTATTGTTGTTATTATCATAACTACAAGTATCATTATATTTATTATTAGTCATTGCATCATTAGTATTATTGGTGGTATTATTAGTTTCGTTATTTCTGATAATATTTTGTGATTATTACTGTTTTTTATTATCATTTTTATTGGTGTAATTCTTTTATTATTGTAGTTGTTACCATTATTATTATCATTACTGTTATAAATACTAACACTACCACAACTGTTATTGTCATTTTTTATTACTTTTTGTAGTTGGATTTCATTGTTGTTTTATGATAAATTTTATTTTGTTTTTACAATTTGAAGCATTTGTCTTTTTACAGATGAAATATGATCAGCGCTGTATGATGTGTATTGTGTGTATTGATCTGTCCATTTACAAAGAAGGGAAATTAACCCCCTCCCCCCACCTTCTCTTGTCTGACTGGTGGTTTCTTGTCTCTCTGTGGTTTTCTTTGGTTTCTCCCTGAAAGCTGAAATCTGAACCTCACCAGTCTTTGCATCTTTTTTTTTTTTTTTTAATCAAACTGATTTATGTTTTGAGTTTCATCTGAACGTGATTGTTTTGTCATGTGAATCCATCTGCCCCAGGAACATAAACATATTTTTATTCACAGATATTCCAACATGATGAAACTCCTCAGAGAGTAAACATATAAGGCTCATTTTCTCTCATTATCTGTTCATATTTATCATCTGTGTTTTTAAATGAGACAGGCTCAAGAGGAATCTTCTCTTTTGACGAAACAAATAATTTCCTGCAGATATTTCATCACTTTCATCTAAGTGGGAGCTTTCACAGCTGTTGGGTCTTTGAGACAAAAAGTTCTTTAATCAGAGTTTTTGTTGCTCTGCTGCCCCCTGCAGGAGTGAGAGAGGAGTTACAGCAGCCACAGCACTAACACATACACTCATATTTAAGTAATATCAAAATTGAGGGTTCATAAATGAACGCATAAAAGAAATTTACTTTGCTACACACTTGCAACAAATGCACAAATTGAAAGTAAAATTTCCAAATCTTCAAGGTAACTGAAAGGGTAAAGATTGAAGCTAAAGTTTATTTAAAACTCTACACCTCACATCCTGCAAAACAAAACACAATAACTTTAAAAAAAATGAAAAAAACAAACAAATAAAATCACAGAAGTAAGTGCAGATCAAAAACAACACTATGTATTATTGTTGTTTTTGACAGTTATTATTTACTGTTAATATATTTGATTTAAAATTAATTATTGCTGTGAGGAAAAGAGAGATACCAGAGCAGTTCATGTGAAAATAACTTATGCATAAAAAAATTCAGAGAAATTCAGAGGATATTTCAAAGAAATTGTACAGTTACTTATCAATTGTGACTCACTTAAAATTAAATTTGGGCATTATTCTAAACACGTTACATGCTTATTTTCACCAAATTATAAAGAAATTGGGGGAAACATTAGTCTAATTATTACCTAATTCCAATGAAATTTGCGGACCTGTAAATCTTTATCCAGCTTTAATGTGAAATTAATCCAAACAAAAAATAAATCACAGCTTAGAAATAATCACAACAGGAAAATAACTGGAGACACTTTCCTTAAAAAATATATTTATTCATTTATTTATATGTAATAAAACTATTTGACTCTCTTTCTGGGTCTCAGGTAGTTAAAAAGTCCCTTCCCCGTCTGTGCCCATCTCTTTGGTCAATATGAACCCCCCCAAGCAAAAAAACACTTTTAAGACCCAAACTTATAGCTACCTTGTTCTCAGAAGAACTTTTCTCCTCCTCCAATCAGCTTTGAGGAGAGCTTTTAAGCCCCGCCCCCTGCAGTAACACCTAAAACACAGATTCTCTAATAACTGCTCAAGTGGTTCACAACCCCTTTGCTTAAACTGTAATTAGGTCTTCAGACTTTGAGACCCCCCCCCTCTCTCTCTCCTCTAGGTGGCCCTCAGGTAGTTGAAGAGCGCGCTGAGCCCCCCCTCCAGCACCTCCTTCGTGGGCTTCAGCAGCGGGTTGTGGAGAATGTGTAGACCTTTATCCAGGGGGTGACAGGCCAGTTTCTCCAGACGGGACAGTTGATGCATGTCCTGAACACAACGACACATCACAGTCACCAGGTTTGATTTAAACATTTTAATTTGTGGTTTAAAGGGACAGTGAGGAGTTTTTCAGTGATATTGACAAAAGTCTCAAATTAAGATTTATACATGATCAGAATCTACAACTGAGATATTCAGCGCAAAGATAAGTTATTTCTAAATGATAATTCCTGGCTCCCCAGTCAGTTTGAACCTGACCAGATTGATTTACAGTAAGTCAAAGTTTCTATGACAACACCACGCTAGCTGATGAAGCTAAGAAAACTGTTTTCATGATTAATTTATCACTAATCGTAGACACCGAAGCTTGACTGTCTGACAGGAAAGTCACAAAAAGAAGAATTAAGCTAAAATGGGAGTGAAAGTGCACAGGCTAAAGGCTGAAACATGATAAAAAAAAAGGCTAAAACACAAGCTCTAGGGGCTAAAACACAAGCTAAAGGCTAAAATAAGATATCAGGGCTAGAGCACAAACAAAAGGCTAAAACAAGACATTGAGGGAAAAAACACAAGCTAAAATAAGATATTGGGGCTAAAACTCAAGCTAAAGGCTAAGATATTGGGGCTAAAACACAAGCTAAAGGCTAAAACAAGATATTGGGGCTAAAACACAAGCTAAAGGCCAAAACACAAGCTAAAGGCTAAAACACAAGCTAAAGGCTAAAACAAGGTATTGGGGCTAAAACACAAGCTAAAGGCTAAAACAAGATACTGGGGCTAAAACACAAGCTAAAGGCCAAAACACAAGCTAAAGGCTAAAACACAAGCTAAAGGCTAAAACAAGGTATTGGGGCTAAAACACAAGCTAAAGGCTAAAACAAGGTATTGGGGCTAAAACACAAGCTAAAGGCCAAAACACAAGCTAAATGATTAAACTGAAGCTAGAGGCCAAATTGTGGTCAAGAGGCTGAAACATGAGCTAAATGCTAAAACACAGGCTAGAGGCTAATACACAAGCTGAATGCTGAAATATGATACAGAGACTGAAACAAGATATTAGCGCTAAAACACAGGCTAAAGGCTAAAATACAAATTAAAGGCTTAAACAAGGACTTAAGGCTTAAACATGATGTAAATGCTAAAACAGGATAAGCTGTTTGTGCTAATGTTGATTACAGTCCGCATGCAACATGAGAGTCTATCAATAAAATTCAGAGCCAGGTTACGTTTGCTCTGCTTGGTGAGGTTGGAGTTGATAGATGAGCACTGGTAGGACACAACCAGGATTCACTAACGTTACATGGTACCAACACGTCTCAGAGCACTGAGCTGTGAGTAATGCTAAATGTAACCAGCTACTAAACTTCTGTACAAATTCAGGTAAACATTGATTTAAAAAAAAAGTGTTGAGTTTTCACCTGAGGAACGTCCTTTATGTCATTAAAGTCCAGATTCAGCAGCTCCAACCTGAAGAGGCCAAATCCAGTCAGACTCAATCAAACGATGAGAATAATTTCATGAAGTTAATTTAACAGTGACACGTTTTGACCTGGTGAGGCAGCAAAGAGCTTTGGGCAGAGAGTGGAGGCTGTTCCCCTCCACGATGAGGATCTTCAGCTCCGTCAGAGACTGGATGTTCTCCGCCAGGTTCTCCAGACGGTTACAGGCCAGGTGAAGGAAAACCTGCAGAGACAGAGGAGGAGAATGAGGGGATGATAAAGCCTGGACTTTCGTGCTGTGAGTGGTGTGAACATACCAGAGCCTTCATGTTGTAGACGCAGCCCGGGAGGTGAGTGATGTGGTTGTGACTGAGGTTGAGCTTCCTGAGTCGAGTCAGGTTGGAGAGAGAGGCGGGCAGGGAGGTCAGCTGGTTGTTGGCCAGACTCAGCACCTGAGACAAAGAAACCTGGTTTATTCCAGCAGATGAGTCTTTTATCATAAAAGATCTGTGATACAGTCATGTTGTTTGTACCTCCAGCTGCGTACAGGCGCCCAGCTCCTCAGGAACCTCCGTCAGTCTGTTCCTGTAGGCGAATAAAACCCTCAGCCTCCTCAGCTGACCGATCTCTGCCGGCAGACTGCTGAGCTGGAAAACACCAGAGGAACATGGGGTGACAAAACGTCCTCTATTTCACACGTTTCCTCTTTTTCACAGACTTTTCCTCTGTTTTTTTTTTATCACAGTTTGTTCTACACACCATTGATATTTGTGATGAAGTGCTGCACTGGGCGCCTCCCTCAGTGACTGTGCTGTGACACCTCCCACCCCTGACCTTTCCCTCTACCACCTGTGCAAGTCTTCAAGTTTTATTGTTGTAATGGGTTTTTATGTTGCTTATGTGGTGTTTTCTTGCCCCAAACTGTGCCCCTACCCCACCCCTCAGGGTCTATTCTGGTATTTGCTTTTTTCCCATCCTCCTTCCTCTTGTACTCTTTTCCCTCGAATGAAACAGGGTTCTGCGCACTGATGACTCAATAGTTTTCCCGCTCCTGTCCTTCCCAAGTTATGTGTCTCTGTCTTTTTAATGTTTCTTGGATGTGGACCCCCTCAGAGCAACAGAAATGTAAATTCTGTTGCTCTTAACATGTGCGATGGCAAAAAAAAAGAATCTTGCATCTTCGGCTAATGGCATTATTCATATGCAACGACTTATCAAGATGTTGAGCATGCAGGAAAATAGATATCAATCCAATTTTTTGGGATAAAAAGTCATGATTGTGATAATAAAGTCAAAACTTTGAGATAAAAAGTCAAATTTTTGAGATAAACTATAAAAATTGTGAGACAAGTCAAAATTCTGAGACTATAAAGCCAAAATTTTGTGATTAAGAAGTTGAAATATTGAGACAAAAAGTTGAAATTTTGAGATTAAAAGTATAAATTTCAAGATTATGTTGAAATTTTGAAATGAAAATGTAAATTGTGAGATGGAGTCAAAATTCTAAGGTGAGTCAAAGTTTGAGATAAAAAGTCCAAATTTTGAGATTAGAAAGTCAAAAGTAGAAGAAATAAATCTCTAAAAATGTCCCTCCATCTTTCGATTCAACAATCTGGAATCCACATTTTTTTGTGCAAATTTCAGCTTGAAAGGCTGTGGTCCTGAAGCTTTGATCAGCCAATGAACGGACTATTTCACTTAAATTACCTTGAAATGCTGAGCAGCAGCATTGGCACCAATTTGGACCATTTAAAGAGTAAAACGTTAAGAATGTGAAGGAATGATGTGCTTGTATAGGGTTTATCCGTAACTTTGCTTTTAGAAATATTCTGAAATTTCCCCCCAAAATTTCGCCCATTAAAATGAATGGAGAATGAATGAACAAAACCAAAGGCTGTTCTAAGCTGCTATTATTAGTACAAGTGTGTATTTTCAGTTCAGGCATGCCGAAGGGAAACCTGCTTGTTGATGTTTGCAACTCAATTTTTTTTTTTTGTCTCACTCCCATGTCTTTATTTTGCATTTTGAAACTTTGCTTCAAACCTTTTTAAGATCAAGCAGTTCAAAAAGGAAAATTTTGTTCCATTTTTGAACTGGTCATTCATCAGATCAGGAGTGTTTCTTCTGTGTGCAGAGAACAGATGAAGAGAAGGTTGAAGGAGGAGGAGGAGGAGGAGGAGGAAGGTTAAAAGGGGACAGAAACTGGATCCTGCTGGATTAGAGAGGCGATTATAACTCTTATTTCTGCAGCAAACAGAGCAGCTGCTGGTTACATGATCATGGACGACTTCTGAGGGGTCGTTTTAATTAAAGCTGTTAGCGTTCAACAAATCCTACTGCTTCCAGAGCTTCAGCTCAACAGAAATGTGTTTCTAAAACCTGTAATGTAAGCTAGAACTCGGCTAAACGCTAACACCTTAAACAATGTCAAACAGCAAAACCGAGGACGGAGCAAAAGGACTTAGAACTTAGTCGATCGCTGTCATTTTCTAAACCCTCATTTTATAAAACAAAGGTAATATTAGCTAGAGCAGGGCTGTATGAGAACACAGGTCATATCCTTGAATAGTATTGTCTGCACTCTACACCATTTTTATGCATAAAATGTTTTCTTTTCTTTATCATTTCATAACTTTAACTCAGTCTTATGTTCTCTTATGTGTTTTTTTTTACACTCTCAATGACTCTCAAAGCCCATTTTTGCATCATAACAAATGCAATTAAACAAATCAGCTGTAGGAGTCACCAGTCGTCTATGCATAGTCCAAATCTTTGTGAGACATAACCGATATTTTTAGGTTTTCTTTGAGCACATGACAAGAACTGTAAATGTATAAAATTAGAATATGATTAATTGAAGTTATGAAATTAATATATTGTAAGCTACAAGGTGGAGGCCCCATAAAAATGAAATGCAGGCCACGATTGGCCCCCAGGCCTGAGTTTGGACACCTCTGCCTTAACCCTTAACCCTGTGCACCTTTGACCTCTGGGGTCAAAATAAGTCTGTTTTGACTGCTTGTAAAGACCAAGGTGTAAAATTTCCTCAAAATTTTTCATCTCTCCTCTTTTTAACTGAAGTTGGTTCCAACATATTCACATATATTTTACATATGTAGCAGATGATATGATAAACCTTATTTACATAAAGTTATAATGATTTTTTGAGTAGAAAACAAAACAAAAATTTTGATTTGTGTATTTGGGGTTATTCCCAAAAATGCGTAAATTGATGTATTATCACAGACAGGTTTACAGTTGTTCTTAAAAGTTTACACCCTCCTGCAGAATTTCTGATTTTTTTACCTTTTCTCAGAAAATATGAATGATGTCAATTTTTTTGATGGCTGCAAATAGATGCTATAAACTTTTATGAAACACACAGATATAGCCAAACTAATTTTACAAGCAAATAGCAGAGCATGGAACCATACATGCAATTTCAAAGCAACTCTGTTCTAAAAGTTATGACAAAATAACTTTTGAAATCAGGTCAAATTGAACTAAACCCAAACACAACATGAGGGTTAAAAAAGTCACACAAAAGATGTTATGTGAACTGTAATGGAGCTAAATATAAACGATGGCCCTTTCTTTCGATGATGTTATTGTGTAAATTGAAAAAAAAAAATTAAAAATTACTGAGCCAGTTGTTTCCTTTAAGAGAGAAATAAAACTCTAAAATTTCCAACGCTTTCTAGGACAGGGCTAAAGGTCAACGCCACATTTTCACTACCCATTATTTTTTCAGCAGCTCAGGAGGTGCCAATAACCCATGAAGGGATTAATAAATGTATCTGATTGGATGAATTTATGGTTCAGGTGAAGAACTGAACAGGAAGTGTGTGCAGACAGGTGTGTTACCTGGTTGCCCCACAGGTTGAGAACCACCAGGTTTGAGAGCAGAGCGAGTTGAGGAGGAAGAATCTTCAGACTGTTTAGAGACAGATTCAGCTTCTCCAACTCCAACAACTCCCACAATTCATCTGGGGCCTCCTGCTCGACCACACACACAGGTAGAGAGAGAGAGAGAGAGAGAGAGACGTCCATCTTTTCTCTATTCACTGATGACGTCATCGTTTGTTACCTGTTGAAGTCTCACCTTCAGGCCACGACGAGCCAAACTCAGGACGTTGTATCCGAATTGTTTGACGATGAAGCGACGGATTCTGTCTGCAGACGTCAAATTCTCCTCCCTCCCTTCGCTCCTCTTCTCCTCCTTCACCTCCTCCCTGCAAAGTGATCCTCCCATCTTCTCCTGTCACTCCTCCTTCAGTTCCTCTCTCCTCCTCCCCTAAATGAACCTGTCCAGGTGTAACTTCTGTGAGGAGCTGTTACTTCATGAATGAGTGTTCAGTGTCCTCTCTTCTTACTCTGTTTTCGTCTGTCCGGTGGCCCTGAGGGGCAAATCACAGCAAGAAATAAGAAAAACACAACAGTAAATCAGAAAACAAAACGGCAAGTAAGAAAACACAACGGCGCATATGAAAAAGAAAGCCAGTAGAAAAACACAGAAAAAATAACAGCAAAAAGGAAAGTACAACAGTAAATCAGAAAACACAACAGCAAGTAAGAAAACACTACAGCAAAAAAAAAAAGGCACAAGGGGAAATTGGAAAACCACAACAGGGAATATAAAAACATGACGGGTAAAAAAGAAAACACAACGGCAAATGTTAAAACACAATGGCAAATGATGAAACACAATGGCATATGTTAAAACACAATGGCAAATGATGAAACACAACGGCAAATGATGAAACACAATGGCAAATGATGAAACACAATGGCATATGTTAAAACACAATGGCAAATGATGAAACACAATGGCATATGATAAAACACAATGGCATATGTTAAAACACAATGGCAAATGATGAAACACAATGGCAAATGAAAAAAACACAATGGCATATGTTAAAACACAATGGCATATGTTAAAACACAATGGCAAATGTTAAAACACGATGGCAAATGTTGAAGCACAATGGCAAATATGAAAAAACACAACTACAAATGATAACACACAATGAGGAATCAGAAAACACAACAGCAAACAAAAGGCACAATGGCAAATCGGAAAACCACAACAGCAAATCACAAAACACAAATAGTTAGAGGAGAAACCCTCAAATCTTTTCCACACAAGTTGAGGAAACATCACTCCTGTTTTTTTTTCGTTCATCTGGTTAATGTTGTTGTGTTTTCTGATTTGCACTTCAGGGCCACCGTACCTCCTCCTCCTCCAGGGTCAATGACCTTTACCAGCTGCTCTGCTACTGTGTGATGATTCTTTCAGAGCTTTTATTTTGAAAATTTCTCTGAGAGTGTAGAGAATGAGCAAGAAAGAGTTTATCAGAAAGTTTCTACAAAGGTCGACCTGATAACAAGCAACAACACACGGCAGCTGCTTTACGAGAACACGCACACACACACACACACACACACACACACACAGTCAGTCATGAATCTCTCACCTCGTAAAAAGAGTCTTCAGACATTTCAGACGTCCAGCTGAGTCGTCTTCATCTTCTCATCAACACGACAGCTGACACCACGCCGTCACATGACCTGATCACTGATCAATCAGCTGATTGATGAAGACGTCCAGAAACTGTCCGTCACTGGGACAGAGAGGGCGATCAAGATAAAGTGAGTGTTTACAGAGAGAGAGAGAGAGAGAGTCTATTTGAGGACGAGCACTGACAGACAACTAGGTCTCACCCTTGACCAGAACACACACACACACACACACACACACACACACACACACACACACACACACACACACAGAAACAGTTGTTGCTGTCAGTTTGCAGACTCTCCTCCTGGAAGAGGCCAGAGAAGAAAACTTCACTTCAAAACTTTCAGGGCCGGTGACTTGGAAACTTTATTTCCTGCTACTGCTGAACATTTCTAATTTTCCTTTTCACAAACAAAATACAGAATTTACAGGTCTCTAATTTCCTGATTATAAATGTTTTCCCTTTGGCATGTTGTAAAAAACCCTGAACACAAACTAAAACACAGAATTAAGTTTTCTTAGAGAGCGACTTCTGGAGGGAGAGGGAAGCAGAGAGAAGTGCAGAAATTTGGTTCTTTGGAAGAACGCAGGGTCTGATTAAAACCAAATAAGCACTAGAACCAAATGAGAACTGGTGGAAAAGGTGAACTGAGAATGAGAGAGGGAAACTGGGAGAAAAGCTGAGAGGTAAAAGAGGGAGAAGCAAAGAGAAGCTCAGAGAGAATCAGGGAGAGAATTAGAGAGAAGTAAAGAGACAAGAAAAGAGGGAAAAGCTGAAAAAAGAAACTGAGCAAGAGAAGCAGATAGTGAAAAGTTGAGAGAAGCTGAGAGAGAAACAAAAGGAAGCAGTGACAGAGGCTGACAGAAAATCAGAGAGAGAATAGAGAGGTGAACTGTGGGAGAAACTTAAAAAACTGGGAAAGAAAGAAGCATCAAGAAGTGGAAAGGTAAACCGGGAGAGAAGCTGAGAGAAAATGATGGAAAAATAGAGAGAAACCTGAAAAAGCAGAGAGAAGCAGTAAGAAAAAGAGGGAGAGGAGTCGAGAAAGAAAGACGAGACGCAGAGAGAGAAGCTGTGAGAAAAGTAGAGAGAAAATCTAAGAGACAAGGAGGGAAAGGAGGAGAGAGGAGTCAAGAAAGAAAGGAGAGAAGCAGAGAGGGAAAAGAGAAAAGTTTGAGCAAGAAAATGAGGGAGAAAGTTGAGAAAGGAGAGAGAAGCAGAGAGAAAAGTAAAGAGAAAAGTCAAGACAAGGAGGGAAAGGAGCAGAAGAGAGAAGCAGGGAAGCAAAGAGAAAAGTAAAGACGTAGTTTGAGAGAGAAGCAGAGAGAAAAGGAGGGAGAAAGGAGAGAAACAGAGATAGAAGGTGTGGAGAAAGAAAGATGAGAAGAGAGAGAGAAGCAGCAAGAAGTGGAGAGAGAAGTCTAGAGAGAAGGATACAGAAAAAGACAGAAATGCAGAGAGAGAAGCTGGAGAAAAGTAGAGTGAAAAGCCCAGATAAGGAAGGTAAGGAGAAGGGAGAGAAGAGTCAAGAAAGAAGGGAGAGAAACAGAGAAAGTAGCAGAGAGAAGCAGGGAAGTAAAGAGAAGCAGAGAGAAGAAGAGAGGAGCAGAGAGAAAAGGAGTCAAGAAAGAAAGAAAGAGGAGCTGTGAGAAAAGTAGAGAGAGAAGGGAGAGGAGTTGAGAAAGAAACAGCAGAAAATCCTAATCCTTCTCTTATTTCATTCTTTTTTTTCACATCTTTCCTTTGCTAACACTTCAATGATTTCTTGTTTTTTTTTTCCTTTCTTTAACTGTAATGTATTTTTTCCCCCCTCTTTTTAACTGTAATGTATGTTTTTTTTATTTTTAATTTTTCCTTTCTTTAACTGTAATGTATCTGTCTGCACAACATATACTGAACGTGTGTGTTTATATAGATACATTTGTGTTTATATGTTTATGAATGAATGTGTGTTCAACAAGCCCTAATGGGTTTCTTTGGCCCCTCCTGCACATCTTTGTGGCAACTGTTCGTTGCTTTGCTTAGTGTTTCTTTTGTGTTGCCTTCATATGTGCAATAAATAAAATAATAAAAATAAAAGAAAGGAGAGAAGCAGAGAGAGCTGCAGAGCTAAGGAACAGTTAACTCTCTGTCCAAATATCCCAGTTTCTGTATCTTTCTCAGTTTATTTTGTCTCTCTAACCTCAACGATCGAGGCAGACGTCTGTCTAACATGAGTCTGGTTCTGTCCGAAGTTTCTGCCTGTGAAAGGGAAGTGTTTCCTTGCCACTGTTACTTGCTAAATGCTGCAAAATGCTGAACTCGAATCTTGGTGGGTTAAGATGAAATACGATTTCTTATCTTGTTTTGATGTTGGGTCACTGTCAATACAACAAAATGTGATTGGACACTGTATAAGGGTCAATGACAAAAAGAGGGTCTAAAAACGTATTTTTAAAAAGTTCTTTGAAAATGGATAAAAACATATTTCTGAGAGAAGAATTATGTTTTCTAACAGATTTCAGTAGATGACCAACATTTCAAAGTTTTTAGGTTCATTATTTTTTAGTATTTTTTAATTTGAGCACCCAAAAATGTCAGGTGGCGCAACCAAATATATGAAAATATATTTATATGTTCCTGTTATTTTTTCTGTGTGAAATTATTGGCAAGTATCTCTCAAGTGTCTGTAGTGACTCATACATTTTCATTTTGTGTTTCATTTCTTTTATTTGTGAATAAGATAAATAATTTGATGTTAAAATAACATTTCACATTATTACATTGGTTGTACCACCTGACATGGAAATTGTTCCAGTCACCAATGAAGTGAAAAAACCTTTTTTNTGTTTTTGTCGTTTTCTGTTTTTTAGTGCAAGTTAATAAAGCTCCTCTGAGGACGACGACATTCTGTTATTTCAGTGGCGTTCAAACATTTACATCTGTACACACTGAGGACCAGCCTCGTCGTAAGCCCCGCCCCTCACCTGTCAATCACCCACCCCTATATATAACCCCGCCCCTTTATATGTCAATCACCCCCCCCCGCCCGCCCCCCCGCCATTATTATCCTCTGATCACCTCTGATCAGGCTCATTATTATCTTTATCATCATAATTATTTCAATAATTATTATTATTAGACTGATCTCTGATATGAAGAGAAGCTTCGCCCACAGAGAGATGGGCGAGCGACATCCAGCTTCAATAGAGAGAGAGAGCTGCCTGGGTTTGTGTGTGTGTGTGTGAAAGTGTGTTTGTGTTCAGTTCATCCATTTGCGGCAGTTGACGGCTCCACAGTGACACGGGATCTTGTGTTGGTCGTCCTCCAAGTCGAACTTATAGTCATAGGACAGCTGGAGAGAGAGAGCGAGCGAGAGAGAGAGAGAGCGAGAGAGAGAGAGAGAGAGAGAGGGAGAGAGAGAATTATGATGTGATCTCTCTCGCTTCAATGGCCCTCATTTATTAATCTTGTGTGGGAATTGGCGCAGATTTGGGTGTAAAATGAAGCATATGCCAGTGTTCATGTGTGATTTATGAATTATGTAAACCAGAGACAATCACAATCTATGCTCATCGATCGAGAATCAATAAATCTGACGGCTGAAATCAATCACAATTTAATTAATGCCCCTAATTATTCAATTATTTTCCCCTGTATTGCAATTGTGTTTATGTTGCAATTATTTTCAGGTTCCTCATCTGATGCTTTTGTGAAAGAAACACAACCAATAAATCACTCTTTACTAAAAAAAGCACCATATTCAACAAATATAATCAATAGCAAATAACTTCAAAGAAAAGCAGAGCTATTCAGATTTACATGGGAAATGTGATTTTAAATTTAAATGTGAGGCACCTGAAATGAATGTTCATTTTCATGTAGTTGATACCATTTTTGGTACTTGTGACTGCTTTTTGCCCATTTTATTCACTTTTTACTCTTTCTTTTGCTTCTTTTGGACGATATTTTTTTGCTACTGTCTAACTATTTTCCAAGTTTTCTCTCAATTTTCAACCATTTTTGCTGCTTTTTGACAATTTCTTGCCACTTTTCACCTCTTAAATTGTTACTCTCAGAAAGGCAATGTTCAACAATATGGCTCTTTGGTTGAGTGAAACTGGTGCAGAGCAGAAAACATCCACTGCCAAACAATTATGTCTGACACTATACACCAGCGCTGGGCAATTAATCACACATTAAAATAAATCGCAATTTGGCCTGTTGCGATATTAGAACTGCAAAGGGTGCAATATTTCTTTAATCTGAAATGTGTAATAATGACATACTCTTTTTTTTTTTTTAATTTTTTTTGCAGTAGATGTTTTTTGCTCCATCTGAAGTGTTGCTCAACCAAAGGGACAAACAGTTGAAAACTACCTTTGACAGAGAAACAATCAAAATTTTAAAAAGTGGCAAATACAAAACGAAAAGAAAGAAAAAGTAATGGTGGAAAAATGGTTAATAGCAGATAATAATGCCCAAGAGTGTTGGGAGGAAACTTGGAAAATAGTCAGTAAGTAGTAAAAATGGAACAAAAGTGGCAAAAATAAAGAGTAAAGTGCGACTGGGGCGTAAAGCAATAAAACTTGGCGAAAAAAAAAATCAGGAAAACTTGGGTTACAGTTGGCAAAAATTGGGAGAAAACTTGAATAATGGCCAGAAAGTAACAAAACTTTCTCAAAGCCTGATGTTTCTGCTTTAAAATCTCGTATTTTTATTGATCTTATGTAATATTCCAACTTTCTTAGACACTGAATTTTAGGTTTTTATCATCTGGAAGCTGGGAAAATATAATCCCCTTCAACATAGAAATTACACACATTTTTTTGGGTCATACACACTTTGATAAATGAGGGCAAATGTGTGAGAGTGTGTGTGTGTGTGTGTGTGTGTGTGTGTGTGTGTGTGTGTGTGTGTGTGTGTGTGTACCTCTTCTCCTCTCTGGATGCGTCGGCAGGAGCTGATGATGATCTTGTTCTCCTTCTCCACTGTCACCACCTCTGTGATGCAGTTAGGAGCACATGAGTGGTTGATGTACCTGCCAATCAAAGAAAAAGGGGGCGGGATCATTACCGTTACATTTGGTCAAACAGGAAACAGCTGATTGGCTGAACCAACGCTCTCAGGTGTCTCACCTGGCCGGTCCTCCAGTGATGGTGGCGTCGATCACAAAGTCGTTGTCAATGCGGAACATGTACACACCGCGGTTCTACACACACACACACATATATTAGAGCATTAGGATGGTGTGTGTGCTCCTGTACAAAGGTGTGAGCAAAGATCTGAGTGTATGTTACCTGTGACTCATAAAGCCTCTCCTTTCGATTGGCTACTTCGCTCCTGATGATGGTGCCGATGTACTCGATGACCATGGTGCATTTCTCAATGTCCCTTGCGGCGTACAAACCCAGACCCTACACACACACACACACACACACACACACACACACACAGATTGAGTGTATAATCAGTTTCTCCTTATGTCAGCTGTCCTGTGTTCAGTCTGTGTCTCTGTTACTCACCTGGATGCGAGAGCGAGCCAGATACACGTTGGTCTTCCACTCGGCCTTCATGCGGCGGTACTGGGCCGACTTGGAGTGGCGTCCCTGGTGAGCACCAGCCACCGTCTCCCCTGGAGAGAGAGAGAGGACGCCGGGGACGAGGCCGACGATTGATCCCACGGAGCCCTGACACCTGGGGGCGATGCTGGTCAGCAGGTTGGGTCTGACATAGAAACACAAACAGATCAGGAACCATTAGTTCTTAGTAAAAGATTCCCAAAACTCGCAGATCTGGAAAGTACTACCCCCAAGCAGGGACGTTTTTAGAGATACATTTCTAATTCGAAAACGAAATTTAGATCCCAATTTTAAGATCGAAAAAAGTACCTAAAGCAGGGGAGTCCAAAACTTTTTCAATCCTGCCGCATTACAATCAAATCATAGCGTGTGTCTCTATGAGTCATTCAAGTTCACTTTTTGACTGTTTGTTGAACATGAAGAGATTCTCTCTGATTAATGGCTGTATGTAAAAGTGTAAACAGTGACCCAGGATGCAGATAAAAATTTATATCAGCAGCTTTTAAGAGAGTATCCACTCTAAGCCTCCTCCTCGAAAAGTCCCGCAAAAAAAGACTAACAAAAAAAACCAAGAACAAATCCTGCCCTGACAAATTTAAGACATTTATGTAATTTATCTAAGACCAGAAAATAACATTTCAACGAATTTAAGACTTTTCAAGGATGTGTAGGAACCATGTGATACTGTAAAAATGGATCTGTGTCACAAACACAACTGTACAGAAAATCCCCAAAAAATGGTTTTAGCAGACAGAAAATTAGAAGTACTCTTCCTCAAGCAGGAACTTTTAGAGAGGTGTAAACTGGACTTTAGTCTCTGAGATTTGAACTATAAGAAGATGAAAGAGGAAAACACCGTGTACTCAGATTTCTGAATGTATGTTAGTGTGTTACCTCTTGGTCTGGCCCACTTTAGGCTCAGATCGGGCCGAACCGGACGGGTTGAAAGCCAGAGGCCACTCCATGAGAGGGTTCCTGCCAAAACGGAAGGTGTACCGCTCACAGCCTTCAACTCCAGGCAGCTACACAGGAAAACACACGTTAACACACAACCCAGACTCAGGATGACCCTCATAAGTGTGTGTATGTGTGTGTGTGTGTGTGTGTGTGTGTGTGTGTGTGTGTATGTGTGTGTGTGTGTGTGTGTGAGACGTACAGACTCAATGATGCGGGTCACTGCGGACGAGGTCAAACCGAACAGATCTTCTCCTTTCAGATAAACAGGGAAGAGTTTCAGAGTCCCACTGGAGGACCTCATCTGAGACACGGGTTCCAGGATCTGGTCCCACACGGCTGGAGAGACACACACACACACACACACACACACACACACACACACTTAATCATGTAAGTATTGGGTTTTTTCAGTTGTTTGTCAGCTGAGTGAACATTATCATCAGATTATGTGTCAGAGCGCTGCAAATGAGGCACAGTAAAAAAACGACCAGGAACTAAAGCCGGTACCTGGTTCCTGCAGTTGAAAAGCGCCTTTTGACTGTTTCTACCATTGACTGTATATAGAATGGACAGCGTGCTTCCGCCTGTCACCGTTCTATGATTTTGAAGCCAAAAAACCCTGTTTCTCTAGCCGCCATTGTGCAGCCAGAGTCTGCACAGTAGAGAATTTCCAGTGGAGCCAAGTAAAAAAGAGAAATAATAATATTTATTTCTTCTTCTTTAGAAGGTTTAGTCTCCTTTTGGCTCTTTCCCGAAGTTTCTTATATCCCTGATAAAAACTACTCACAAACGGCAGCTGTCAACTATCGCAAAACGAAACTTATAACACGGTTTTTAACGTCCAATAACTAATGAAAAACTAACTTCTCAGGAAAAAAAACACCGAACACAATGCAGCCAGATGACATCGTCATACCACCTTAGCGTAAAGATGAGAGAAACGTTTCTACGAGGTATCGTAATTTTTTTAAGTTTTCCCGGCTCATATCTGGAATACATGGGGAGGCGGGGCTTATGACCTATACTTCAGCCAGACACCAGGGGGCGGGGCTTATGACCTATACTGCAGCCAGACACCAGGGGGCGGGGCATCTGCTGGAGGCTTCAGTTTGAGCCGAACGTCGTTATGTCCACTCATTATACAGTCTGTGGTTTCTACAGGTAACAGGTGATATCACACGCCACTGAGGGTGTTTACCTTTAGGTGTTTGTCCGGTCAGTATGAGGTCATCGTATCCCTTCTCCATCACCTTCACATTGAACTGCGGCTCCCCCTGCTGGTCCTCGATGTAACACATGTACTTACAGCGTCTGCAGGAAGATCAATCAACAGGTGAATTAACTCGTGTCTGTGCCTGATGCATGATGGGATTCTGAGTTGGTTCACCTCTCTGAGTTGGTTTACCTGTTGTTATGTCGCATGCTCCAGTAGATGCGGTTGGCGTTGTAACCCACAGGGAAGATGGCGGTCTTGTTGTGGAAGGCGCTCATCTGATGTGGGAGGAGTCGACCGACAGCACGGAACAGCAGGCTGCCCACCCTGAAGGTGTGCTGCCGCTCGCTGCGCTGCACCACAGCGGCAATCTGCCGCGCCTCGTCACGCTGCACGAACACCCGCCGAAAGACGGCGAAGCAGCGCAGCTCAGAGTCGTACGGGTCGCAGAGCGCCATCGATGCTGAGTCGAGGATTGGGCCTGGGGTGGAGGAGGGGGAGCAGCTGGAGGAGCGGTCCCCACTGAGAGGAACCATCCGGGGCTTGTGGAGGTGACAGAGCATCGTCTTGTCCTGGAGACAGAAGAAGTTTGCTTTTCATCACAAGCTTTACAAAGAGACTCAAAAATGTCAAACACTAACAGGTAAATGTTTCCGAAACAGAAAGTGACGACTCATGGTTGACTTCTGCATAACTATGGCAAGCTCAAGGTTCCAAACAACTCAGAGTTTTGGTGGGTGGCCTACAAACAACAACACATACCTGATGTTTGATTTTTACTTATTTATTCACATTTAGAGATATCTAAATCCATTGACCAATTTCATGTTTATTGACTTGTGAACTCAAAGTTTTGTTGACACAGAAAACCTGTCAAGCTACTTTTTGCAAACAGAAAACTCACAGGAGGAATTGAAAAGAGAATCAGTGTGTTTTTGAGCAGTCAGCATTTTTCTGGTGTGTGTGTTTTACCTTGAAGAAGGTGCAGTGGGCCTGCAGTGCACAGGTGAAGTGGTAGGTGTTGGTGCAGCGGAGGCGGTTGCAGCCGCTCGTTGCTCCAGTTCTCTGACAGTGAGCACAGCGAAGAGTCAGACCTCGTCTCAGAGCGAGCTCCACGTTTATCAAAGCGCCCGCCTGAGTCTCGTACACCTCACTGGACCACAGCGCACAGTTCAGGTGAACCTAAAACACACACACATTTAAGCTGTTAGATAATCCTGTGTGTGTACAGTGAGTCCGTCTTGAGGCGCCTTTGAAGACTGACTCACCCAAAGGTCCAGATCCAGGTTCAGAAGTCGGGCCGGTCCATCCGTCAGTCCATCTCCCTGCTGGTTACAGAAGCAGCACCTTCTCTGGTCTTTTGGTAACGGGTCAGGACGAAGACACGTCCCCAGCTTCTTCAACAGCTCGTCAACTTCCTCCTCTGTTGGCATGGCGACAGCCTCGTTGGGAACACATGGACCCCTGGGTAAAAAGAGACTTGTTACAGATTCATTCTTGACTTTTTTAGAGCAGATTCATAGAAAGGAAGAGACATGCATGTGAAGCTAACAGGCTAACCTGCTGAATGTGATGCTAATGCTCCAGCGAGTCCAGCGGCAGCTTTTCAACCTCTTCAGCTGGCGAGATGTCAGCGCGTCATCGGTGACCGCTCTAGGGCGGGGCTTTAACTTCACCTTCACCTGTCAACCAATCAGGAGTCAGTCTCTCATGCAGCCAAAAATACAAGACAACCTGATCATTGCAAACTCTCCCACCTTGAGGCTGTCCATGCGAGGCCTGGTCTCCATGGTGATGGCTGAGGCCGGAGGAAACGCAAGGGGAGGCGAAGAGGAGGAGGATGTCGGGGGAGGTGAGGGAGGAGTCTGGAGGAGGGAGTGGACGGTGATGGAGGACATGTTGCTGGTGTACTGATGCTGCACTTTGCTGGGAGGAGAACGCTCAGATCCAGAGATGGCGGGGGCGACCTGAGGAGAGAGAGAGAGGCAGTGATGTGATCTGCACGCCATGACATCATCTGAATTCACAATAAAGGGAACAATCTGTGTGAAGCTCACCTTGTTTCCAGGTGTTCTGCTCTGTGGTTCAGGTGTGTAGAGGGCAGAGCAGTTGGGACTACAGAATACCAGACTGGATCCTGGTCTAGACTGTCCCTCCTGAAAAACACACACACACACACACACACACACACACACACACACACACAAACTGTCAGCCATCTTTCTTCCTCCCTATATCAAAAACACTCATGTTGTTCGTGTGCCTCACCTGTTTGAGCTCCTTCACAATTCGGACTCCATTTCCCAGGGGCACCTTGCAGTGGTTGCAGCACTGAGGCCGGGCCGGAGCAGGAGCAGAGGTGCCATGTTGGATGTAGTTCATTCTGACACCTGGAGGCAACGCAAAGAATAAACAGAGCTGTCAATCAAGAGTGAGGGGGCGGGACAGGATGTAGAAAAGAGTAGGAGAAAGAGGACGTTACCTGCTGCAGGTGGAGGTCTCTGCTGTCTTATACCTGCTGGACCCTAAAGGACACACACACACATACACACTAGTTAGAAAACCATCAAAGACATAGAAAACAGAGAATAACAATCCCACTTCCATCAATTTAAAGAAGTCCAATCACATCATGGGGCGGGACTTTCAGCTGACACAATCACTCTCTATAAACTGTCCCAATTACAGCTGCTGCAGCCTTCAAAGACCAGTTACGTAACAGTGGTGCGTCGAAAGCTGTTGCATTTCAAGGCTCCTTTATATGTGGCTGACAAATCCGGCCTCACTTTTGGATCGGTTGAACTCTTGGAGTAGTTTTGTTGTAAATGTTGGGGTTTTGTTCACATGCTTTTCAAATTTTTGCTGTGTCAAGCTCAGTGAAGATGGTCAGAAAAAGTTCTCACTGTTAAATCACAACTATTTTAACCTTTATAATGTATTTATCAATGCCTCTTTCCTCTCAAACTTTGTTCTTACTTCCTCTTTTCTCACCTTGAAAGATTTGTAAATGAGTAAATTGTGTATGTAAGCTAAAAAGCACTGAAAATTAATCAAAGGGTTTTAAAGATTTTTATAATAAGTTAAAAAATTATATTCAGAGGGAAGTAACTTTATAAAAAAGTACGTGTACGTGTATACAAAGACCGTGTTTTCTGGGTCTCTATAGGGACACAGCTTTAGTATTTTATTTACCTGTGTTATGGGAACTCTGACTCCAGCCAGCAAAGCCAGAGAGCTGCGTTCAGGACCAGCAGGGCGGCTCAGCTGGTAGTCGATAGGCACCGGGACCCGCAGCAGCTCTGCAACCGCCGCCATCACACCTGCTACGCTCTGTAAATACAATCACAGTGATGTCATTAAGAGATGGGGCTGTTTATGAATCAACACAGAGGGAGAGAGAGAGGTAGTGACGCTCACCTGAGCTGCAAAAGGGTTCAGCGTGATGGCGATGGTGACCAGGTCTGTGTTGGAACAGGAGGGAGGACCCTGGATGTTAGGCTCAACCTTCACTTCCTGTTTTATAGCTGATCCTTGAAACACATAAAACACGTTACAACACTGCCAGATGTAAAAATGATCTCAAAGAATTTTTACTCTTAAGTACTGACCTTTTCCCCAAGCACAAGGCATCATGGGTAATGGAGGCGACGGGCATGGCGAGGGTGGTTCCAGTTTGATGAAGGAGAGGTCGGGGTACCTGCTGATCTCCATGTCAGCAACGCTCTCTGGACTCGATGATGGTACAAAACCGTCCGGACTGGCTCGCTCAGAGGATTCCTGAACCCTGAAGAGGAAGAAAAGAAGAGTCAGCGCCACAAAAAAAAAAAAAAAAAAAAAAGCAGAAGAAGAAGAGGTAAAGAAAATAGTAGTGTCATGTCTTTGAACGACATGTCGATGTGTTCTTGTGTACCTCAGCTCTTCCTGATTGTTGTGAGGTGGCGTCGGCAGAGAGGCGGGAACGTCTACGGTCTTGGAGGCGTGGTTGAGGCCAAGAAGCCCCTCCCCTTTTTGCTTCACACTTTTCACTGTGAGAGAAAAAACACCAAAAGTTTTAAACCTTTAAAGATCTGGTTGAATCAGTTGCATGTTGTGAGTGTAACAGTTGCGTCCTCACCGTCCTGATCCGTGATGTCTTTCCGGGACAACTCCTCTGTCGTGGCGAAGCCGTTTACAAGTTTCTGCCTGGCGACTGGTGGAGGGGTTGGGGGCAGGGAGGCTGGTGGTGTTGGAGGATTACTGAGGTTGTTCTGCTGGAGGAAGATAAGTAGAAAGATGTTTGTATCGGCGTTTCACAATGGAACAACTGTTAAATTAAATGGTTTTATTGTAGTGTACCTTGTAAATAAGCTGGGAGTAGTAGTCTGTTACTCCGTCCAAACAGGCGTTACCGAAGGACCCCGTTAGTCTGGAGTCTGAGCCCAAAGAGGAGCTGCCGTATGCGGGGAACAGACTCAGATCAACCCCCAGAACAGGCTCCATGAGGGGCAGCACCGACAGCTGAAAGAGGAAAAAAATCATCAATGAATTTGTTTTTGAAAACAGCAGCAACAAGCTGATGCTGGGAGGTAAGAGCGAAGTGCTGCAGCAGGTGTTGGTTGGTTGGTTGATCTACCTGTGACAGGTGTGTCATTAGAGAGTCAGAGGAGGAGGCGCCTGATGAAAGCAGCATCTTCTCTTCCTCCTCTTTCCTCCTCTTCTTGTTCTTGGGGGGAGCTCTGTCCTTTTCCGGCCGAGCAACTCTCTTACAACGCTGCGCCTTCTTCTTACCGAACGAATCCAGATCTGCACCTGAACCATCCATCGCCACCTGGAGATCGAGAAAGGTAACCATGATGAGAAAAGTCAAATTCTAATCCTAATTATAAAAGGTCACCACCTGGATTCAACTAAGAAAAAGAAACGTGTTTAAAAAAAAATCCTGAATGATCCTGATTGGCGAGCACTTAAAGTTTGACTAAATGAAAAAGAAGAAAAACACCAGTAGAATTCAGGAGTATGTTTCATAGTAAAAATACCGATCAGTCTAAATGAAAAATTAATGCAACAGTGGATGGAACTAAATTCTGTGATATTGCAGAAGCTTATTGAAAATATGCCACAGTAAAAGCTGAAGGTTCAATCAAGTATTTGAGAGTGTGACCTTTTTATTATGGCCAAGCAGTGTGTTTCTTAGATGTATTTAACTTCTCACCGTGTTTCCATGGGAACCAGGTCTCTCCTCCTCCTCAGACCGGACGCTCTCATTGGACATCTGACGGCATGCAGTAGGCGGGACCTGGCCTAAAGGTGACACCGTAGTGGAAGGAGAGGTCTTTTCCCTTAGGAGGTGTTTGAGCAACTCCTTTCCTCCATCCGCAGAGGGGGAGGAGAATCCCTCACCCACTCCCTCCTCCATCTTCACCACGCTTCCTCCACACACTCCTCTCTCCTCATGCTCCACCTGCAGGACAGAGGAAAAACACCAGAGTTCAGAGAAGAACACAGACAGATAAAAATGTCAGAGAGATCAAGCATCTTTTTGAGACTCCTCACCTTAACCTCCAGGTGAGCTGCAGACAGGGGGCCTCGCTGAGACTCCATGCCCAGGATGGAGGCTCTTTGCTGGGCTGCAGAAATCACAGACAGCTGCCTTTCCAGCTCTGATGACGGAGCGAGACCGGAGCTTAAAGAGGCGCACAGATCTGATTGGTCCATACTGCTCCTGGTTGGTGTTGAGCAGGAAGTGTCTGAAACAGCTGGAGTGGGCGGGGCTGTGATGTCATCAGAATGTGATGAAAGTGGCGTCCTGGCTCCTCCTCCACCTGCAGCGTCATCCCCATCTCTTTTTCTGCTCCTCTTCTTCTTTGGTTTGTCGTCAGGGATGATGTCAGAGTAGAGCTGGATGAGGGAGGAGGGTCCTCCAGTAGAGGAGCAGGGGAAGGGGTGATGAGGAGTGGAGGGGGAGGAAGAGGAGGAGTCGTGTCCGAATCGATGAGCCTGAGCTCCAGGATGAGAGGGAGTCATTCCTGCTGCTCCCATCCCAACTGGATGTACCTGACCTGGACCTGAGAGCCTGGGTCTAGTCTGCATGTTTGAGGGATCCATGGGGTTTAGTGGTCCTCCTATGAAGCTCTGATGGGTGAAGGACACCCCCTGCTGTTGAGGAGGTCTAGAAGCTGGAGGGGACTGAAGGAAGTCTTGGGGCAGCTCAGAGCTGAAGAAGGGCATCTGGGAGAGAGCGTCCCCACTGGAGGGAGCTGCTGGTCCTGCAGGACCTGCAGGTCTCACAGCTCCAGATGAGGGCGGGGCTGCTCCTCCAGGACCAATGGAGGCCCCGAGGAGACCCTTCTGCTCCAGGTCGAGTCTCTGCTGCAGGGCACGGTGACGCTCCACCTGAGAGGAGGGAGACAGGTGTGTGTTATGTATGTACTTCCTGCCAACTACTGTGAATGAGTGTGTGTTTGTGCGTGTTTATATGACAGGGATTAAAGCAAAATATATCATTTTGACTGAAAATTGTCAATGTATAAAACAATAGAGGTGTTTGCTATTTTAGGAAAAAAATTGACACATTTTTCTGTTTTGAAGCTAAAGATCTGGGTTAGATTTTAAAATCTAGTAATATGCTCCACATTTTGTTGTCATTGCTACAGCTGGAGCTAGGATTCAGATAAATACTGACATTAAAAAAGCAGCTTACTCAACTTTTTCTTCTGATTGACACTGAGGAAAAATATGACCTCTCTGAAATCTGTCATAATGATGGAGGACTTAAATCTCTGGTATGAGTGTGTGTTTTACCTCCTGCATGAGTTGTACTCTCTGCCTCTCCTGCTGCTCTCTCAGCCTCTCCCTTCGCTCTCGCTCCTGGAAACCCTCACTAAACGGGTTATTATCATCGAACTTCACGTGCTGGTGGAGAAACACACATACACACACAATCAGCTCTTTGCGTCGTCTCTACAGTTGCAAAAGCAAAACTTCAAGTCTTGAAATGTGTCCTACCTGCCGGGGGCCTCCATCAGCTGGTGCTCCTGCAGGCCCCCCAGTTGGCACCTGGGGGCCTCCAGTGAAGCCCGCTGTTGGAGGTCGTAGTCCAGGCACCATAGCCGCCGTAGGCTGTGCGTGTGGGGGAGCCTGGGGGGCATTGGCCAGAGCTGGGGGCATCTGTCGGGGCAGGTGAGCAGGCATCCTCTGCCCCATCATCCCTGGGGTCCAACCAGGGGGGACGTTAGGTAACCGAGCTGGTGTGGGGCCGCCAGGGTGGGGCTGTATGGGCACCATGGGCTGAGGGAGGAGAGTCTGTGGGATGGGGGGCCCTCCTGCAGGCATCATGGCGGGGGCTGCTGGTTGGTGCAGAGCTCTCTGCTGCTGTTTGGTCCTGTAGTCTTCGATGAGCTCAGCGTGATCCTTTTGTTGTTTCCGGATCTGAACACAAACATCAAAGATTCTCAGTTATAGCCCCCCCAGTGTGGCTGCAGTAAACTGTGTGTGTTCTGTGTGTGTGTGTGTTTGAGTAAATGAGGCCCCTTGTGTACCTGCTCCAGCTGTTTCTGCACCGCCCCCTGCTGCTCAGTGATGTTCCTCAGCTGCGCGGCATCGTCCTCTCCGAACGGTCGGCCTGCCTTCTTAGCTGTTCTCTGTTTGGCTGACAGAGCTTTCTTGGTCTTGCGGTGGGCGGCGATCTGGTCCTCAAGGAGGCGCTGCTGCATCTGCAGGAGCTGCTGCGTCTCTCCCAACCACTCCTCGTACTGCCGGCGCTGAGACTCATCTGAGTGAAGACGCACAGGGACGAGGATGAGATGCTAAATTTGTTGACTTTGTCACTCACTTAATATTTCTAGATACTTCTGGATACTCACTGACGAAGCCCGGTCCAAAGCTGGGGGGGTTCGGTCTCACAGGTGGGGGGTTTAACTTCACATCCTGGAAAAAGAATAAATTGTGGTTTGAAATTAGGAGACAAGAAGCACAACAAATCTTAAAGTCTCGTTAAAGCTTTTATTGTGAAGGTAATACACACCTGTCCCACCAGGTGAGCAGTTGGTTGAGGTGTCGCCTCTGGAGCTGGAACCACAGGAGCCACTAACGCAGCTGGAGGCTGCTGCAACCTGATAAAACACCCAGAACGAGTCAGTGAGGAGACGTGTGAGTGCGTCAGCTTCATCAAATTCACCAGCAGGACTTTAGAAAACTCAGACTCAGAGCAACCTGTAAAAGGGAATAACCGTCTTACCTGTTGATGACCATGGGGTTGAGCCCCAAACTGCCCTGCGTCATCACCTTGTTGATGCCCTTCAACGCCACCATCTTAGCTTTCATGATGGGGTCAGTGATGGTGTCGAAGTCTAACGAAAACACAAAGAGCATCCATTAAGTCAGTGGTTCTTTAACATCAAAGTTTCTGGTGACCCTAGAGACATTTTTTTTCTCCCCAAAATGAGTTTTCTGGTATAGTTTTTAAACTGTGTTGTAAATACAGGGTAGCCAGGGATAGTGAACAAAGTGTAAATACTAAAAATACAGAAATACTCCATAAAATACTTTGTCATAAAATACTGAAATATGTATCATAAAATGCTAACCAAGTACTAAAACACAGAAAATGTAGTTGTTTAGTGTGTTGTGTTCAATGTTGAAAAGAATAATTATTACTGAAAAAAACTTTTATATCGGTAATTTTTTTTAATCAATTACCTGACATTTCATGGGACCCCATTTTGATTCCAGGCGGCCCCTTGTGAGGTCACAAACCCAAGGTTGAGGAAACACTGTGTTGAATCACCTCAAAGTACTAAAAGCTAAGAGGAGATCTATGAAATCCTCTGTCCTGGTTCTGGTCTTACCCATATTTGGAACCACTGGTTCAGGGGAGGATCTCTGTCTGATCAGCGCCTGCATCTGTTTCTGCTGCTGCTGCTCCTGCCGCTCCTGGTCCAGGAGGTCCTGCAAGAGCAGCGGCTGCTCCTCGAGAAGCAGAGGCCGGTTCTTGTCCTGGTCCTGGAGGAAAACTTCCTGGTTCTGAGTCTGTGTGGAGGCTCCTGGGTGTGGAGGCTGGGGGTTCAGGAGGAGGCGAGGCTGAGAGGGCTGGAGGGAGAGAGGGTGAGGAGGAGCAGAGGGGCCCTGAGGTGGCAAACTCGGGTTGAGGGGCACCAGGAGACCTTGAGTAGGTGAGGTGAAGACAGCTGATGAGGAGGGGGAGGGGCCAAACGGTCTCTGCTGGAAGACAGGCTGCTGACCTGTGGAAGAGAAGGAGGGGACAATGGAGGAGGCAAAGGAGAAGGAGGTAAAAGTGTAGAGTGGAACAGAAGAGGATTGGGAAAAGAGGAGGAGAATGAGCGCACTTTGGCATTTTGAGGAATATTGACCAATAATCAGTCTCTAAGATCTTTAGAGCCATTCCTAATCATGTGTGTTTACCTCCAGTCATGGGGGTGTGAACCCGGGGAGCCATGCCTGGCAGCAGAGCCTGATCCTGGGCAGCAGATCCAGAGTTATCACCCTTCTCCTGGAGGAAGGTTACAACAAGAGAAGTCATTATTTCGACATGTTCATACAGTCAGGTATTACTGGGGTATAAAAAACAGATCAAGGAGAGATGGTCCCACCTTGATGGACCCTGGAGCCCCCGAAGGAGCAGAGGGTCTGTTCATGCTTTGTTGCTGCACTGCAGAGGATTCAGTCTTGACGCAATCCTGCACTTCCTGTTTGACCTGGCCAATCGCGTGGTTTTCCGTCTTTTTGGTCCCGTCCTTCTCCTCTGATGGCTCCCCCAGGTCCAGCTCCTCGTTGAACATGTCTTTCTTGTCCTCAAGATTGAGCTCCGGGTCAGCGTAAGCGATCAGGTCAAACTTCCCTGAGAGCAAGAAGTCGTCCAGGTGCAGGTCATTAGGACCCAAATCCAGGTCTTCTTTCCCTGAAAACACAACAGAAGAAAAACATCATAAGTCTGAAGAACAGATTACACTGAGAGATGATGAGGTTATAGCTGTGTGACCCATTACCATCTTCAGGATCCAGGTTCAGGTTCAGGTCAACCAAGTCTTTCACCTCCACGTCCTCCAGGTCTTTCACAGCCGAGTCCTCTCCCTCCAAATGTTCCTCGATACCATCAGCCCCTGTCGCCTCGCTGCTCTGCGTCAGCGTTGCTGTGTGGCTGAGTTGATGATCCATCACCACCTGCTGGCCCAGCGGCGTCTCCACCATCCTGACCCCCAAACCAGGTCTGATCTGAGGGTGGTGGGGGTCTCTTGGGTGTAGGAGGGGGTTCTCAGCGTCAGGCGCTGAAGGCAGAGCAAAAGGCAGCCTCAGTCGGTTTTCAGGGGCGCGATGTCGTAGCTCGATGTAGGGTTGTCCCATGATGCTGTGCTGCTGGAGGGGGAGGGCGCGGGGCAGGAAGGGCTGGGGGACACCTGGAGGGGGGAGAAAAGAGGACTTAAAAACTCCTCCTGGTCCGAAATCTCTCTCACATAGATACAGAGAATATGTAAATGATTTGTTGGGTCTCACCTGGCATCATGTGAGGAGGAGCGCCCGGGGCAGCCAGGGGTCTGATACCCGTGAAGTCTCCAGGCATCGGCCTCCTCATCTGAACAGGGACACCTTCTGCCACACCGAGCCCAGATACAGGCACTGATCCCTGGGGAGGGCGTAAGAAAGACTCCTGGAGACCTGGTTGAGCTCCTGGAGGAACAATAAACCTGAGAGGAGACAAGAAGAGAGAATGAGCAAGAGGAGGAGAGAGATGGGAAAATAAGAACAAGGGATGGGTATTGAAAAACCAGTTTCTGTTATGGGAGTTATACACCGTAGAAAATATAGCACTAGCTTGATGCTATCATGTATGGAAAATGGCACTGATATGCTAGTGGTTAGCATACATTGATTCGTTGATGTAACTTTAGTTTTAAAACAGAAGTTCAACTTTTATCACAGAAAGATGTCACAAAAACTGTTTAAGAATAATGCTTAAAACTAAAAAATGTCAAAATACTAACAGGTACAATAAAATTCTATCCATTTACATCCAGAGACTTCCAAATCCATTGACCGTTTTCATTTTTATTCACTAATAAACTCAATGAAATGTTATTGACATTTCACAGGAGTAATTGACACGGGAATTTATATAGAATTGCATTGATAAGCACATATCAATACAAATATTATCATCACCTCTGCACCGGTCCTCGGACGCCCATCTGTCTGGGGATGTTCTGCCTGGGGAACGGGGCCTCGGTCGGGTTGAACCCTCTCTGCTGATCCCCTGGGAAACCTCCAGGGAACCTTGGTGCTAGAGCTCCCCCAGGTCCAGCAGGTCTCACCGTCCCGGGGTAAGGTGGCGGCGGACGTCCGAACAGGTCTGCAGGAGGAGCAGAGGAGGCGTCCTCCTGGGACCAGTGACGAGGAGTAACAGAACCAGGGGCGGAGCCGGGAGGAGCAGCAGGAGCTCCAGCTGCTGCCTCCTGCAGACCTTTCTCCTGACGTAGCGCGCTCTTCTGCTGCTGCTGCCGGAGGATAAGCTGCCGAAGCCGCTGACGCTGCAGAGACAGAAAGAGAGGAATTTAAAAAACTGAGAGGAGCTACAAACATAGAGAATTTTAAACCGAAGCTCAAGACCCATCTGTTCAGTCTGGTTTTTATAATTATATGATTTTAATGCTTTTAACTTCGTTTAATCCTTTACTCTCTCTACTTTTATCTACAGTTATATTTCATCAACTGAGTTTTTTTTAGGTGTTTTTAATTATTCATATCCAACTACCACCCTTGTCCTTTTTATTTTTTTACTTATTTTATCTCAATTGTCCTTTGCTCTTTTTAAATTATTTTCAATCTCATTTTTCATTTAATATTTATTTTTTTTTATTATTTTTAGCTTTTAAACCCCTTTAATGAATACATTATTATATTTTAGTGGTGTGAATTAGTCTCTACTGTTATCTTTCCTTCAAACATGGTTTTGCCCTAACTGTTGTTAGTTTTACTTTTTCCCCACTGTAATTATTTTTGTAGTTTTTGTACATTTTGTATTATTTGTCACTTCAAGACAGAGTATATCTTCTGTTATATATTCTTTCATTTATTTTCTTATATAACACTCTCTCTAGTTCGTCTTTTATGTTGCTTCACAATTTTACATATAATTTTAAATTTTATACAGCTGACCCAGATAGAAATGAATAAAGAATTCCAATGTACCTGTACAAATGGCAATAAATATCTATTCCATTTTATTCTTCTTCTGTTTGGCAAGTTTTTGTTGTGAATTTTTGTTCAATCACTTTAAAGTACTTTGAACTCAGATATACTTTGACATCAGTAAGATCCAAATCTGTCCTACCTGTCTCAGCTTCTCCTCTGAGTCACCAAGCTGAGGCAGCATGCTCATTGGTCCATCTACAGACAAAGCTGGCATTTCATTGGTTGCTGTTTTGTCAGCCTGTGGGGGTCCTGGTGTCATGTGACTTTGCTCAAAGGGGTCGTGTCCTGGAGTCTGAGTGACCAAGCCAGGAAAGTCTTCTGACATCACTGGGAGCTTCGGGATTTGGCTGCTGGGGGTTCTGGGAAATGAGTCCTGCTGCTGTTGTTGTTGTTGTTGTAGTAGTTGCTGTTGATGTTGCTGATGTTGCTGATGTTGTCTTCCTGGAGACTGCTGCAGCTGAAGAGAGAAAAATATGAGTGAAATGAAGAAATAAAGATGCACAGAAACACTTCATGCAGGGTGAGTTAACACGTCTTTTACCTGATGATGCATCCCAGTGAAGGTCATAGTCTCTGGAGCAAGAGGCGATGATACAGACCCTGCAGCCTGGGGGGTGTAACTCTCTCCAGGAGCCTGACCGAAGGGCTCAGGGGGCTTCTGAGGCCGCGGTGTGGAGGGTTGCTGAGCGTAGGGATCTGTAGAAGGTCGAGGTGTCCCTGGAGGTTGGGCGTAAGGGTCGCTGCTCCGCTGATTCCCCGGTGATCTGGGGTAGCGCTCGTTGGCAGCCGGGCGGGGCGTCCCTGGGTTGGAGGAGTAAGGGTCCAGGTTTGGGTGGGAGGGGGATGGCCGTCGGTTTGCAGACTGCTGGTTGTACTGGTCCAGTCTCATTGCGGGCGGCGTCGGAAGGTAAGCGGGGTCAGAATGTGGTCGTGGTGTTCCTGGAGTCTGAGGGTTGGTGTAGGGATCAGGTGAAGGCCGGGAGGTCAAAGGTGACTGCTGGGTGAAGGGGTCAGGCATCTGCTGGGTGTAGTCAGGTCTTGGGGTTCCAGGAGTCTGGGAATAAGGGCTGCGATGAGGAGAGCCGAGTCCTGACAGTGGACTGGAGGGGAAAGCAGAGTCTTGAGACTGCGAGAGGGGAAAGCCAAGATCTGTGGGTCTTCTTCCTCCACCTGTGCTGCCAAAACCCTCTGACTGGTGCTGGGGGGGCATCGGCGCTTTAAACAATCCACCGTGGAGCGGCTGCATGTTGTTATGAGGAGTCCTCTGGTAGGTCTCAGCAGCTCGCATGACCCCATGTCGGACTGACGGGTCAGGGGCGGAGCCAGATGGAGGGGTCATCATACCTGCTCGGCTCTGCTGGAGTCCTGGAAGGAGACAAAGAAGGAGGACGTCAGGAAGAGGAGAGATATAGGGGAAGGAAAATGATCTACAAGTTCTCTTCCATTTTTCACCCCTTTTTGTCCATTTTGTTACCTTAAACTTACTTTTAACGCTACTTCTTCTTGTTTTTGCCCATTTTCACCACTTAGATTGTTGCTTTTGCTAGGTAGTTTTCAACATTTTTGTCTCTTTTTTTGAGCAGGGTTGAGTAACACAGGTGCAGAACATAAAACATCTACTGCAAAAAATTGTACCGGGTATTCTCACAAATTTGAGGCTGAATAAATATTGTACTGTCCGCCATTAGAATATTGCAGCAGGCCATTTTGTGATTTAATCTAATTTGCAATCAACTGCCCAGACTTTCCCAAAATGTGTCATGAACCAGGGGACAGTGATTTCTGCTGAAGTTTCATGATGATCATGTGCTATTTTTTTACTGACAGATACTGGGATTATTTCAAAATGACTTTATTTTAGAATCTGAGAAAGTAGAACACCTAGCCTGAAGCTCAGGTGTCGAGCATGTTAGTCTCGTTTTTGATATCAGACATTATTCCAAGTGTTTTGAGGTCAGTGTGAGGAGGATGTTGGGGAACAGCAGAAGAGACACATTCAGAATAGAGCAGCACCCCTTCAGAATAAAACCAGTCGGTTTGAGTCTCTGAGTATCCTCTGACTAAGGCACTGGTGAAGAGATAGAGTCACTGATGCTTTTTTTATTCAATAGGTTAACCCCCTCTTTAATGCTATAGGAGGAAGAGACAGCAAGTGAAGTCACCATGACTCACCTGGCTGAGGTACAAGGGTCCTAGAGACGTCCTGGGTTTTGGAGTCAGGGGACGGTGCAGGGGATCCAAAGGCATCGTGGGCCGGGGAGGCACTCAGGGAGTTGCGGCGCTGTTGTTGCTGTGGGGCAGCCTGGGAGGAACTGGGTCGAGGAGTCCCCACCACCTTACTGTAAGGATCCCAAGGTGAGGAGGGGCGAGAGGAGGGTGGGGAGAACATCTGAGGGGAGGATGGAGGCTGGTGGAGAGGAGAGGAGGGATGAGGGGAGTGAGGGAGTGAGGAGAAGCCAGACGGAGGAGGAGCCTGAGGTCTGAGGAAGACATCATCAGCCAGGCCTGATCCCTGGAGGAGGTGCTGCCTGGACTCTCTGGAGCCTGGAGGATGGAGCGGGGAGCCGCCGCCCCCCGTGGTCATCGGGCTGCGGCTGCCGGTCTCTGGAGAGAGTCGACCGACCAGGAGCTGCTGCTGCCTCTGCTGCAGAAGCTGCTCGCTCTTCAGCTGCTCCAGCTTCTGAGTCGCCTCGATCTTCGCCTGCTGCTTACTCTTCTGACGGAGTTGCTGAGGATGCAGAACACACACACGGGACACACACAAACACACGGCATGTCAGAGCGCTGATTGGTCCTCAAAGATGGAACTAAAAAATGATGACATGGCAGCTAGTGATGCTCGCTGTCCCTCTCTCACTCAATGAATGTGGATCTTTGTGATGAAAAGTGTGAGGTATGTTTTAGTTCTCTATGGATCAGGTTCTGGTTTTGGTGTTTTTGGACCTGATCCTGCTGCCTGCTCTCTCCTGTCTCTCACCTGCTCCATCACACCTGCCCACAGTGAAGGTGAAGCTGCTGCCGTCTTACTCCTAACACACTGAGGTGAACACGCTGCATTCACAGGCAGTAAGAATACTCTGAAAAATTAGCTTCCAACTGGAACTAAGGATGATTGGTGATATTAAAGAGGGGGTATAAAGTGTTTTAAGTTTTCATTATGTCACTCTTGCACCAAAAAAATCCTTATTTCTTCTCAGAACGCCCTAAATATAAAACACTGGTCTGCTGTTCACAAGACAACAGTGAAACAGCATTTTAGAATGTCCAATCTGCAGGTTGTTTTCACATGTTTGTGTTTTGGGTATGTTAAAACGCTGTTTCCGTGTAAAAAAGAGGTTGAAACGCGACAATAGTTTTGTGTTTCACCCTGAAATCGTTGTCTTGTAAACTGCCCCGAGACTCCCTTCTCTACAAACCCCCTCCCTCTGATTGGCCGGCCCTCTGGAGGCTTGTCGAGGGCACAGCTATGGGCAGACCTTAGTGTTTAAGGCCCTTCCAATGTGTCATGAACCAGAGCACATCCTTATGCGATGACCTCATCATTTCAAGCAAGATATTCTTTCATTATATTTTAAACATGAGAAAGCAAAATACCCCCTCTTTAAGTTTGTTTCAGCACCAAAGGCTCAGGTGCTGGGTTTGATCATAGCTTTTTGAATCAGAAACTATCAGAAATTATTCCAAATGTTCTGAGGTCAGTGTGGGGAGGATGTTAAAGGACGGCAGCAGAGACACATTCAGAGCAAGGCAGCACCCTTTCAGAATAAAATCAGTCAGTTCTGAGGCAGACTCTGGTCCTGGACACTAGCTCTGGGTCAACATATCCTCTGACTGAAGCACTGGTGGAGAGATTGTGTTACTGATGCTTTTTTATTCACCAGATTAACCCCCTCTTTAATGTTTACACATGAACTGTCCTCTAGCCCAGAGAAGGTGAGCAGGACCGACCCGGCCTGTCTGTCTGAAACCCTCTGAAGTCTGTGTCAGTCTCAGATTAACAGCTCTAGTTTACAGAGTTTGTATCCTGGAGGTCAGTGAGGCTCTGATCATTTTTACACACTTTAACCCCGCTGACCTCCAGGATAACAGATCGCATACGAGTGTGAGTGTGTGTTTCTGTGTGAGTGTGTGTGTAGACTGGCACAGACACATCCAGGACAGTTAGAAAGTTTCAGAAAGTTCTGGATCCAGGACAGTCTGCCTGAACAGGTTCTCCTTG
>RPOG01003401.1:0-64732 GCA_008086565.1 Thalassoma bifasciatum
TATTTAAAAAGGGTCAAGCATAAAATAATGCCACTGTATTTTTAATTTCCATTTACAATAACTGACATTCAATTTTTAGAGTTTAATTACTGTGGATACTTGTCAGGACGGTTGCACCACCTGACATTTTGGGGGTTTGAGGAACCAAAACACAAAAAAACATGTTATATTTTAATAGTTTAAAGATGTGTTCAAATAAAACAGGTTTCGTAGAATAAAGAAATACATGTGATGAAATACTCAATTCATGATGGAAGGAAATATTGCACTCGGACACAAAAAAGGGACGTCACGTCATTGACTCAACCTGCATCTGTGGCCACTGAGTTTCTGAACTGTGTCTAAAAATGTCCCTCTTTGTCTCCCATTCAGCGCTGAGCCCTTTTCTTTGACGGGAGAATGAAGAAGAGGAGAAACTGGAAACCTTTGGAGTGCTTTGGAAAGTTTCTGTGAAGTTTCAATGCAAGTATCTGAAGAGTTTCTCTAGAACTCGACTCAATGGCCAAGAAAGGGCGTACGAAGGGCGAGAAGCCCGAGGCGCTCATCTCTGCCCTGCAGGCAGCCAACGAAGATCTCAGGTCCAAGCTGACAGACATTCAGATAGAGCTGCACCAGGAGAAATGCAAGGTACGCTCCGACACCAGAGTGCTTCCACTGGATTGTAACGTTAACCCTCCATAAAATACCAATTATCATGAGGTTTTTTTTTTTGAGCAAGCCCCAAATTAATGTGAAAAGTCTATTACGTTTAAAATCTTTAATGCAGCCTTGACAGGTTAAACAGATTGAAACAGAGCCTCAAACACTCAGGGCTGCTTAACATATTTTCACATCACTAAGCATTTCACAATGTTTTTCCATGTTAGTTAATGCATACCTACACATAACATGTTTTTGTGTTGTGCAACGATGTTCTACACATTCAGTTGTGTAAATCTGTTAATCTCTATACTCTTGACAGGAGGCTGGTGAGGTTAAATATTGTAGTTGCACAGAACATGTGCTACGTTCGCTTGTCTGCTGTGAGTTAAAATGTCCCTGAGAGGAAGTAGATGATTTTCTTTAACCCTTGGGATCCAAAACTGTCAGCAGGACCAAAATAAACCCATTTATTTTTAATGACTGGTATTTACAAACCTTTTTTTCCAATCCAAGAATTGAAATAATGAAGTGATGGTCTAATTCTCAAGTTTCTGAGGGTACCTGAATGTATCACAAGTGACGTTCATAACAGCATAACATCATTTTGACTCTCATGTCCTCTTTGAAAATATGTAGAATATAATCCTTTACTTAAGCAAAATTCCGTAAAAATAAACAAAAAAATCAATGTTTTTATGCTTTCAGCAATCCCTGATTGACAAACACTGTGTATTCACACTTTGAAAAATCCTTTCACTTTTGCCTGAACCCCATAGCGATGTTAGGTTTAATACTGCAGTGAAAAAGGAAACCGCAGTGAGCCGAACAATTTACAAAAGTGATCAAGTTGTGATTTATTGTGCAATTATTTTTTAGGTTCCCAATTCTCATGTGTTGTTGATATCAGTTGCCATATTGAAGGGGTGATTTCTTTTTATTATGATTCTCATTTTGAATAAGAAAAACAACATGGGGGGGGGGAGTGTAACATTATGAACAAGAAAAAAATCTACCGAAAAAAACGAAGATACTTCTAAAATTTGGAATATTGTGAAGAGTTAAATATTTGTGGTCACTCATTTCAGAGAGTAAAACCCATCTATTGAATAGAGTCATTATACGTAGAGTGAATTATTTCAAGCCTTTATTTCTTGAAATGCTGATATTTTAGCTTACAATGAAAATCCAAATTTTACATAAGATCGATAAAAAGTGATATCTTGAAAAGAAATGTCAGGGTTTTGGAAAAGTTTTGCTACTTAGAACATTTTTTTTCTGCTTTTTGACCATTTTTATCACCTTAAACTTATCTTTATTGCTTCTTTTTGTGGCTATTACTGGACTTGTCAGTCCAAAATTAGGACACAAACACTTGTTTAGATTTTAGTTTTTGCAGTGTGTATTTGTACTAAAATCATATATTTGTCTTCCCTGTTAACAAAGGTGAGCAAACTGGAGCGCGACAAGGTGCAGGAGGTGAAGCGAGTTCGAGAGCAGGAGCAGCACCGTCACACTGCCATGTTAACGGAGCAGCGCGCCAAGTGGCACGAGGAGAAGCAGAAGGAGCTCCAGGCTCTCAGGGAAAGCCTGACTCGGCAGCACGAGCAGGAGCTGGCCCGCCACGCCAAAATTAAAGACCAGGAGAACCAGAGGCTGAAAGCCGCCCTGAACGCCATGCGGGACGGCAGCGGGGAAAAGGTGAGGTTCAGAGTGTGCAGAGTTAGGACACACACACACACACACACATGTGGAAATGAACAGATAAATTCAGTTTGGTGTGAAATCCTGAAGCAGCAGCTGTGGAGTTAGACCGTGACGGGGTGGTCAGCTTCACGTGTAGAAAAACTCCTCATACCCCTGAAAGAAATGCTCACTCTGGTTAATCTCACAGAAAAATAAAATCCCATCAGTATTCAGCTGAAATCCTGCTGAGCAACATCATCTCTCTCCTCGCTTCGTCTCCTTCAGGTTCGCACGGCCCTGACGCTGGAAGCCAAAGAGGAGGCGCGCCGCTTCTTTGACCAGGAGAGAGTGAAACTCCTGCAGGAGATAGCAGAGTTGAAATCTACCAAGAAGCAGACGGACGAGGCCCTCAGCAACATGATCCAGGCCGACAAGATGAAGGCCGGAGACCTGCGGGTGGAGCATCAACAGCATCAGGAGCAGATCTCCAAGATCAAGTGGGACTGTGAGAGGGACATCCGCAGACTGGTGGGTCTCACGTCACCATGACTTTAGATCAAAGCGATAACCAAGTCATTATTTTTTAATCCCTGTTGTCATGTCCTCTGTTTAGGTGGATGAAATCAAATCTAAAGACCGCACCATCTTCGCTCTGGAAAAGGAGCTGGAGTCTACCGCAGGTTTCTTACAGAAGCTGCAGCTTCAGAAAGACGCTCTAGACGAGCAGCTCTTCCTCGTAAAGGAGGCGGAGTGCGGCCTGGGGAGTCCGAAAAGGGAGATTCCAGGAAGAGCTGGGGACGGAGCGGAGCACTGTGGAAGCCCGGTGAGTAAAGAGGAATAAAAACATACTGAACAAACATGAGTGAGCCATCAGCCAGCAAAAATCTTTTTTGTTGTCTTCTTCGCTGAAGCTCTATAATGTTACTGTGAAGCTTTCTTTGCACATTCAGCACTTAAACTGATACATGCAGCATGTTTCAGTTTGCAGACAGACCTCAGACAGTCACTGAAACAGGTTTATAGAAGCTGAATTAGATTTGTGTTTGGAGGAGGACAGATTCAAGAGTGAAGCAGATAAAACAAGCTTTTCAGGAAGAATGGAGTTACTACATTTTCTACTGGTCATAGCTGAGCACACTTATTTTTTTGTACTTATACTTCATAAACAGGAATATTTAGTCCACCGATAGATAGATGGATAGATAGATACTTTATTGATCCAAAGGAAAATTCAAGAATTTCCTGTGTTGTATGTTTCAGGACATGAGGAGAAACCAGAGGCGCATCGCTGAACTCAACTCTGACAAACGCAAATTAGAAGACCGTAACTCTCTCCTGGTGGATGAGAGGAATGAACTGGTATGACTTCACGCTTCCTCTTCTTTCTGTCACCATTCAGACTCCTATCATCACCTCGTGGCTGATAAACTCTCGTCTCTCTTCTCCTCTTCAGCTCAAGCGCGTTCGAGAGTCGGAGAAGCAGTGTAAACCTCTACTAGACAAAAACAAGCTGCTGAGTAAAAGGAACGACGATTTGACTCAGACCATTCAGAAGCTGGAGGACAAACTCAAGAGCCTGGCGAAGGAAAACCTGGAGATGGTGAGCGCAAAGTCACGGCGGCACTTCGACATTTCCTCAAGCATTGTGATATTTGAAAAAACAACTTTTATTCTCCGGCGTGTTTGCAGAAGGAGAAAATCAGCTCCCATCCTCCACTGAAGAAGCTGAAGTCTCTGAATGACCTTGACCAGGCGCATGACGACCAGGAAATCGCTTTTCTTAAACTTCAGGTCCTCGAGCAACAAAGCATGATTGACGAACTAACAAGGGTACGCTACTTATGTTTCTCTCCAAAATCTCATTCTTCCCATCATCCTCAAGAACTGTGTGTGAGGGTTTATCGTTGAACAACCGGACTGTAGCTGTGTTTTGATGATGCATGTTTCCTTTTTCCACCAGGACCGAGAAAAACTTCTGAGAAAGAAAAGACATAAAAGAAGTTCAAGACCCATAAAGGTAGAAAACGGTGAAATATTACCTAGATTTTACAATATTCAACTCTAATAATTAATTTGAGTTTTTTCCATTGAGCGCTCAAGTCTTAGCAGATCAGATTTTTAGAATTGTAAACCTGTTTCTTGCAACCTGCAGAGGCATATCGTTGTGGACACATTTTTCGGTTATGATGAGGAATCGATGGACTCAGAGACGTCCTCCGTGGCGTCGTTCAGGATGGACAGAACTCCTGCTACACCTGAAGAGGACCTGGAGGAGGTGAGGACTTATTATTCCCCCCAGTGAAAGTTTAAAAGATATTCACGGTGACTTCGAATTTGTTCCCTTTTACCTCATTCTGATAGACTAGATTGACTTAAAGTTTAACAGTCTGCTTCTTGAACAGAATAAAAAATATTTCAATCCTTCTTTTTGTCAAATTTTCAGGGTCTATCCACTGAAGAGTCTGAGCTGCGTTTCCGACAGCTAACCAGGGAGTATCAGGCGTTACAACGAGCCTACGCTTTGCTGCAGGAGCAGAAAGGAGGCATTCTGGATGCTGAGATGGAAGCAAAGGTAGACGATTAAACTTTCTATCTTTCTTTTCTGCACTGCAAAAACGGACATCTAAGCAAGTCAGTATGTCTTATTTGTTGTAAAAATTGTCTTATTGTTCTTAATTTGAGCCACATTCACCAGACCAGGTCATAAAAATGTCTTATTTCAAGTTTTTTTAAGACAAAAATGAGGTGTAAATTGCTTGTAACAAGTCAAAAAAATCTGCCAATGGGATAAGACGAATTCGCCCGGGAAGTTTCTTGAAATTAGTAAGATGTCTTACAACAAGAATCTTTTATCTTATCCTATTGGCAGATTTTTTTTGACTTGTTACAAGCAATTTACACCTCATTTTTGTCTTTAAAAAACTTGAAATGAGACATTTTTATGACCTTGTCTAGTAAATGTGGCTCAAATCAAGAATAGTAAGACAAATTTGACTAAAAAGAAGACATAATGACTTGCTTAGATTTCAGTTTTTGCAGTGTGTATCTTTCTTTACACACTAATATTATGTAATATGAATAAGAACAATGTCACTGTTAACCTCCAGCTCCTTCTCTGTTTTACTTCCTCCTCTTGTTCTCAAAACACGTGCATGAAAAGTTCCTCAGGTGGGTTAGGGTTAAGGTTAACGGGTGC
This sequence comes from Thalassoma bifasciatum, assembly GCA_008086565.1. Lineage (NCBI taxonomy): Eukaryota > Metazoa > Chordata > Actinopteri > Labriformes > Labridae > Thalassoma > Thalassoma bifasciatum. Next base: position 5,522 of record RPOG01003401.1, read on the forward strand.
AGCGGTGCATTCATGTCATCCAAATTTCCCAAAGCTTTTGGGATATTGAGGGAATTCAGTTACACAAAATTCGATTACCCCTAAAGGAAACATTCATCTTCACAAACACATCCTGTCTGTTTTAAAGGGCATGTTTGTTCTCATTATATAGTTTGTGTTCACAGACTTGGATGGTATCTTCTTTATTTTCTTTAAATACCCATGATAACATGTTTGCATGTGTCTATGCAGGTCAGTGTGTCCTTTATACTGGTCTGGTACACTTTATTAGGTACTTGAGTCTCTTGTGATGAGCTGACATAGAAAGAACGTAAACAGACAAAACAAACATTCAAGTCCAAATGATCATGTTTGTTTAGTTTTACTCTGAGAACATGGAAGTGACCAGGAGGGAAACTCTTCACACATTGATCTGATTATTGTTGTGCTGCTGGATGTACTAATCAGGTGTTGATCAATGACTGTATATAGAATGGACAGCGTGCTTCCGCCTGTCACCGTTCTACGTTTTTGAAGCCAAAAAACCCTGTTTCTCTAGTCGCCATTGTGCAGCCAGAGTCTGCGCAGTAGAGAATTTCCGGTGGAGCCAAGTAAAAAAGAGAAATAAAAATATTTATTTCTACTTCTTCAGAAGGTTTAGTCTCCTTTTGGCTCTTTCCTGGAGTTTCTTATATTCCCCGTAAAAACTACTCACGAACGGCAGCTGTCAACTATCGTAAAACAAAACTTATAACACGGTTTTTAGCGTCCAATAACTAATGAGAAACTAACTTCTCAGAAAAAAAACACCTGAACGACCTGAACCTGAATGCAGCCAAATGACACCGTCATACTACCTTAACGTAAAGATGAGAGAAACGTTTCTACGAGGTATCGTAATTTTTTAAAGTTTTCCCGGCTCATATCTGGAATACATGGGGAGGCGGGGCTTATGACCTATACTGCAGCCAGACACCAGGGGGCGGGGCATCTGCTGGAGGCTTCAGTTTGAGCCGAACGGCGTTACGTCCACTCATTATACAGTCTATGGTGTTGATAGGTTTTCTCTTTTGAAAAACAAATAAATAAAACACATAAATGACACAGTAAACAAAATCTGTCAATAAGGTTAAAACATTTTCCTCGTCTCATGAAACCAGTGAAGCACTTTTTTTTCTCTGAACAAGGAATTCAGACGTTGTTTCTGTCATTCATATCGGCAAGACATTTTTTTCCAGGAAGTTAATAAAATCAGTTGATAGGTTGACCAGTTTTCAGTCCTACATATTGAAAAAGTTTTCAGTATCTGTATTGTACACGTGGCAGATTTTTCTTATCCTCTGTCACACTTATCCCTGAAATTGACGCAGACCCAGTAAGTGCTCCACTCACTCCTCAGTCTGTGACATTGTAATTAATGCTGTTGGAGCTTCTTATAGTAAGATAGCTCGACTTAATCTATCAAAGTATAAATGAAGGATGTGTAAATGAAATGTTTAGACTTAGCTGTAGCTTGGTTTGTCACATCCACGTTGTCGACAGCCTCATTGATTTCCTTGAAGAATTTTTTTTTTTTGTCTCTGTTGACACCACTTTTCTGGCTGCTAAACAACATAGCTTCATTTCTCTCTACCTCTGTTACTAGAATATTGACCCACAGCACAGAGAGATCTTTTTTGTCCCTTGACTTTTTCCTTATTGTCATAAATCCATGGGTAAGGCCGACTAAACTACGATTGTTTTACAAATTCTATCAATACCGTAGTAGCCGTATCAGTCATGGTCTGCTTGTTTCTGAAAACACACGTGAAATGTTGTCAAAGCTCTTTTTACACCCAAATCTATGCCAATGCTCAGGCAAAATTAATAAATTAGAGCCTATAAGTCTAAATAATTACTAAAACTTCATTTTTTTGCATTTCTTTCCACTTAAAGCCATTGAAGTGCTCTGAAATATCACCGTTGTAGTATTTTAAGTCTCTTTGTCCTCATATTTCAGGCTCAGGAGCAACTCCAAGCAGACGTTCTCAGGTACAAAGCTAAAATCGAGGACCTGGAGAAGGAGCTGACCTTGAAGGGACAGGTGAGACTCGCTCATGTTCCCATGAATGAAAGCAGATGAATGTACAAGATACTGAGGTTAAATCAACAGGAACACCTAATTAGATTATTCGATCCCATATATCTCTGGTACCATAGAGATTGGCAGCACATGCTCCTAAATTACAGCGTAATGTGTGAGGGGCATTCATGGTAGTTTAGTTTACATGCATGTTTGGCTCCTCAAATGTTTTTGAAAGTAGATCGAAGGAACTGCAGGATGCATCAGATTATGTGACCCAGGTTAGGCTGACCTGTGTTTTCTGGATTCACAGAATGCAAACATTTACAAAAATGAAATGGTATTACATTTGATGTCCGAATGTTTAACTTCAACTCAATGTTACCAATGCCATCACCTGTTTTAAAAGGAACCCTGGCTGCCAGAACGTCATTTTCCTGAATGATCAGTGTTTTTACCAGCTACATAAGAACGATAATAAAATCTCTCAAAATATCTTAGTTTGTATAAAAGTATTTTCACCTGTAGGCCGCCATTGTTGTTTACGCTGCAATAACGTCTGGGTAGTGACGTCATATGGTTGCACCGGGCTGGATCTCATACAGGATCATATAAGTCCTGGAGCGGACTTCAGTGGTTTCCCGAGGAAGTTTTGTGGGTTTGTGTTGGAAAATAGTCGGCACAGCATTTGGCTTTAGTCTCCGTTTATAATGACCCACACCTGTCAGCTCTTTCATCAGCATGGGCCGGCTAAATGCAGCAAATGCTTCTGGGGAGAAGTGGCCAGAACATAGCTGCGGGTCCATTGGAAGTTGTTTACGCCTACAAGCAATTTCCCACAACTTCCTTCTTTTCTTGTCTTTTGGGAAGCTGTGTAGACTAACATCAGTCTCCTTGTTTCCTTTGGACTGAAAAGTGCACCCAAAAGCAGCCACATGTGGCATTATTATGTTTTTTCCCTCCTGAAACCTCGTGACTTACAGCGACTAGTAGTGAGTAGACGGCCAAATCCAGATGCTCGGCACCAAGCAACCAATCTACGTCATCACCCCAGGATGCATTGTGGCAGTAAAACAATGGCTGCGCCCGAAGGATAGAAACTGTGTTTTAAACTGTATTTTTTTAAGAAAAACCAATTGGTTATGTCTTTTAACAACAAATTCTAGTTTGAGACAAATATTTAAGCATATTCATGCCTATTAGTCCTTACAGTCGGGGTTCCCTTTAATGCCAGTACATTTTTTTGCAGTACACATTTTCAATGCCAATGTTTCCTTTTTCAGTTTCAGCTTGTTTCCATGCTGTAATATTCAAATAACGTGAAGCAAAAGATTTGAAGCCAAAAAGAATGTATCAAAATATGGACAGATATACATATGACTCATACGCATCTTTTTCTCAACAACATGATGCATTCTTTAAGTTTCATACACTGTCTGAAATTGTGGATTTGCCAAACGCTGATTATTAACTCTTCATTCTGTCTCTGTGATCTTTCAGGACTCCAAATGGGTGGAGGAGAAGCAACTTTTCTTGCGGAGAAATCAGGAGCTGTTAGAGAAGGTTGGATTCACCTTAAAGTTTGTTTTCTGACAGAAAATGGAAGTGATGTATTATAGGTCCAAACATCAAATATTTTCAGACTCAAGTTTTGTCACTTCATGTCAGTAAAAGTCACTTTTATCACTGCTTAAACACTCTGCACTCTTTTTTACCTTCCAGCCAAATGTCCAGATCTTATAGATACTCTCCCTCATCATATCAGACATTGTATTTATTTTAGCCTCAGTCTTAATTATTAAGTTATTTTCTTGTCTGTAATAATTCTGTGTCTGTGTTTGTCCAGGTGGATAAGTTAGAGTCCGATTGCAGCCGTTTGCAGCAGGAGTTACAGGACTCTAAAGACCAGAACGAGCTGCTGGAGTTCAGGATACTGGAGCTTGAGGTGAGTCATCAAATAATGAATAAATGAAAAATTCCTCAGATGAGACTCCAAAGGGGCTGAGTGTAGAAAATACACAACCCTGAGGACACACTTCAGGAACATAATGAAGATATCAACCTTTGATTTTCAGCCATTTCTTAAAGCGGCTCAGCTTCAAAGGAAAAAAAGAGGAGTTTTACTTCTTCAGATGTAAAATTTGAGCGTGCTTTTCTTTATTCATCATCATTTGTGATATATTTAAGACATGTATGTATGTGCATCCAGTCATAAACTTCATGCACTGTAGACAGGCAGACAGAGATCTCTGTGTTCCCTTTGTGCTGCTGCAGTGCAGATACTGACAGCTGTGAGAGAGCCAAGCTGCCCCCTAGTGGGCAGAAAGGGGATCAGAAGCAAAAAGATCAAATACAGGGGAAGTCTAAGCACAGGGCGCCACCCTCTGAAAGTTACAGTAAAAAGTCATGAAATGAGGCGCTGATGTGTTGATGATTTATGGGGGCACAAGTTTCTCTTGACATAAAGCAGAAGAGTCGACAGCCTATCACAAAGACAGACTGTCTATCACAGGGAGATGAATTGGTTTTTTATTTTATTTCATTTATACATTATTGTAAATACAAAGTAGCCAAGATTAGTAAACAAAGTGATAATTTTATTTTTCCTATTCCCTATCCTGTGTAAAATTTCCATTTTTGTTCCTTAAAATGTTTGTTTGTGTTTTCCCAGGAGCGTGAAAGGAGATCTCCTCCATTCAACCACCTGAGGATGCATCCTTTCTCTGAGGGCGTCAGTGCTCTGCAGATCTACTGTATGAAGGAGGGGGTCAAGGTTAGTCAAGCTTTATCCTTTATTTTTCACAACATAGTGCCACTTTCTTTATCTCCCCACATATAATAGACTGTTTTTAATTTTTTATTTCTCTTTGATTTGCAGGATGTATGCATACCAGATCTCATCAAGCTGCTGGACATCCTGGGAGACAACGGGGTAATTCATCAGAAGTTTAACAACCAAGCTGTACTCATGCTATAATCGACCTGTGGTTAATTCATGCTCTGTTTTTCTTTTATTTGAACAGAACTTAAGGAACGAGGAACAAGTGGCCATAATCCAAGCTAGCACGGTTTTGTCTCTTGCAGAAAAAGTCAGTTGTTCATCTTGAGTTTAAACGTGATTATGTTACACTGAAGATGTGCAAAGAGGAAACACTGTGTGATGCATGGACTCAATGTTTTTATGTTTGTCGCCCTCTAGTGGATTCAGCAGATTGAGGGGACAGAGGCAGCTCTGCACCAGAAGATGATGGACCTGGAGATAGAGATGGTGAGTCTCAGCAGTCTGATAATCCAGTGGTTCTCAACCTTTTATGGCTGTGATTGAATTTGATCTGTAAAACCACCCCTGTTCTTACATCCTCCAAATGTTTAAGCTTTTGTTTTTGCACTTCCCCACACCTTGCCTTTTGTGTCCTCCCAAAGATCACACCTTAGAATACATCCTGAACCCCCCCCCCAGAGCCTTTTGATTTTAAGATCCTTTGTTCCCAAATGTACCTCAGACGGAGAAGGTGTGAAACAAAACCCAGGGGAATGGTCTCACCACTATATGTTTTTCAGACTTTCATCACTCGTGGTTATTTGGCATCCATGCTGCTTGTGTGTTAACTGACCTTTTCTTTGCAAAGAAAATAAAACTATTGTCGGCCGGCAGAGGTCTTTCTTTCATTCTTTACCAGAGTTTGGGGAAAAACGGTATCCACAATGGCCATGACCCCCTTTTAACACCACGCATTTCTGGGGACACCAAAGACATTCTTTTCTTGAATTAGTTTTTGTATTGTTTTTTTAAACACAGAGTAGCCAGGATTAGTCCACTAAGTGACAATTTTATTTTCCCTGATCATGGTATAGACTTAAACTTAAGGCTATATATTAAATGTGCAGCTTAACCTTAAAGAATACAGTGGTACAAAAGTTTCCACTATGACAGCAACTTGCTGTTGGTTGAACTACTTCTTTCTTTTATGGTTTAGCTGATGACAAGTTTGTATAAATCTCCTTGCAGAGTTTCTCCTTGCAGAGTTTCTTCTTTTTTTTTTTTTTTTTTTTTTTTTTTTTTTTTTTTTTTTTTTTTTTTTTTTTTTTTTTTTTTTTTCCTTTTTTTTTAATGTAAATGAGCCATGACAACTTTTTTGGAAGCAGTTTTTTTGTCACGTCTCCCTCATGTACTTTCCACTTGTGGGAAAACTTAATAAAAAGAGTTGAAGACTGTCCGAGCAGTCGTTAATTTTGCAAAGATTCAGGAGGGTGGACGCTGAGATTGTCCAGGCCGCTGCCATGACACCGGATGTGGTCCTGTGTGGTTGGGTTGTAAAATATTTGTGTTGTGATTACTCTGCCAAAGCTTTGGGACAAAAGACCAATAAATAATTGATCACAAAAAAAGACAAGTTTGTATAAATGTAGAAATTAACTCAACATTTGTACCCTCTAACCATCTTCTCCAATTTACTCCATCTTTGCAGGAGATGTTCTGCAAACAGAAAGGATATCTAGAAGAAGAGTTGGACTACAGAAAACAGGCCCTGGACCAGGCCTACATGGTATTTTTTTTGTCTTTTTTAAGGTCAAGACTTGGCTCTAAGGTCATGAAAGATAACTTTCGCAAACTCATGGCTCCTTTTTCTCCCCCAACAGCAAATCCAAGAGCTGGAAGCAACGTTATACAACGCTCTGCAGCAGGACAAGGTGCCTCAGGTCACAGCAGATTATGATCTTACCTCTATTAAAAATAAATCCACTTTAAAATGTGTCTCTGCTGACAGAAAAGTCTCCTAAAACACCGGAGGGCTGCATTAGAGGAAGCTTAGCCGAGTGTCCTTTAGAGAACAGTGCTATCAGAGTGTAATGACAACTTTTGTGTCCACTCGTCCTCTTGGTGCAGGTGATAAAGTACGGTGAGCCTCTAAACGAGCTTCAGAAAGACGAGCTGCGGACGGCGGTGGAGAAACTGAGGAGGCAGATGCTGAGGAAGAGTCGAGAGTACGACTGCCAGATCCTCCAGGAGAGGATGGAGCTGCTGCACCAGGCCCACCAGGTCCGTACAGAGCAGAAATCAGACGGTGAAATCAAACAATCTGCCGTCAATTTGGAGTTTTTAGCAATTGTAAATTCTTCCGGGAGGAGCAGAGGGTTTTAAAAAGCACTAGCTTAGTCTGCAATGAGCCTCTGTAAATCAGAGTAAACTTTTAAATAGAAGGAGAGGCTGACTTTAACTGGTCAAAAAGGCTTGTATTGAAAATTCATGGGAAAAGAAACACACACACTTCACACTCACTGGAACATTTGTCACCCACAAACTCATCGTCATGTTTTTTTTGTCTGAACTGTTGCAGAGAATTCGTGATCTTGAAGACAAGACAGAAATCCAGAGGAGGCAGATTAAAGACCTGGAGGAAAAGGTGAGACTTGTTTGAGGTTTACTTTGTACAAAACAATGATAAAAATAAGTGTACTGAAGCTTAAAACCTACCATGAAATACTATCAATCTAGCAGAAAGAAGATGCCTCTCTAGAGACGAGCAAATCAGCACTGAAATAAATAAAGACAAACAGGAAACCATAGAGCTTACAGTTACCATGCACTCCTTGGATATAACAATGACTATATAAAAAGGTGGATGGTAAAGCACTTCCCCTAAAGTAAAACCAAAACCTTTAAAGCTACACTTTCAGACTGACTTCAGGATGAAATTTTTAAGAACATATTTGTCTTCCTTTTTTATGTGTTTAGTTTAAATAATTTGTGGGATTTTTTTGGCGTGTTTTTACACAAGAGTCATTGAATTTTGCATTATGGTGAGTTTTTGCCTGAAAAACATACAAGAAGCTGTTTTAGTCATTCAATTTTTTTGACAGGGTGTCAATATATCGTCTGCTGACTCTTTTTATAAGTACACAAAATGTGAGAGCCTATTGCAGCATCATTTGGCGTCACCTTTGTTCAGTGGAAGTTGGTAAAAGCAAGTCATCCATCTCAATAAACAGTCAGTGTGTAACACCAGAAGCCTGGTTTCCTCCCTGTACAGTGAACCTCTGTTTCTGTCTCTGTTGTCACTAACAAATCTGTTCCTCTAACCCTCTCCCTCTCTTTTTCCTTCCTCTATGTCTCTTCTTTTCTCCAGTTTTTGTTTCTGTTCTTGTTCTTTTCTCTTGCCTTTATCCTTTGGCCTTGAAGTCTTTGGCGTGTCCCGTAGCAGAGGTGAGTCCTGAGGGCTTTTGGGTAGATATTCATAACAGCTCTGTCTCCATGCTGGACCCAGGTCAAATACTCAAGTGCTTTCAAAGTAGAAGCCTGATTAGAGATAATTCTAATTTTGTTTTGATGCCACAGACAAAATCCATAAACCACTCCAGCTGCAGAAATCGAAAAACAAGAAACACACCACACACCATGGAGCTTTAACATTTTATATTTGACCTTTGACCTTCATGAATAAAATGAAGGGATTCCTCAAACCTTATGTAATCTAGCAGTTGTTATCTTACATAGAAAGGAAATGAATGTGTGTAGATGCTTCATGTTGTAAATCATAAATCTGCCTGAGTATAAATTGAAGAAACAACTGCATTGCGCAGCTCATGGCTCAGTGTTTTTTAGAAGCAGAAAGGTTTGACCTCGGTTTAGTCAGACTCCTGTTCACATTCACTTCACCTCACTGAAATATTCATCTTTCATTTCTTCCTCCTGTTTTGTACTGAATCATTTCCACTTGGACAGACCTGAGAACTTTCCTGCTGTCTTTCTTGTTTAACTTTACATGTGCATCTCATTTTAACTGACTGAATCATTTCCAGGTTGCAGAAACATTCATGTCTTCATCCTCTAAATTCATTTTTTTTGTGTTGTCAAAACCAAATAGATGAGGGTCACGTCATCATCAGTTTGCACAAGTCCTCCAGCCAAAGGAGTCGCTCAAATCCACTCAAGTGTCTTTAAAGACCCTTAAATGTTCTAATAGAGAGCAATGGTCAATGTGTTGAGCCTTTCAGGGGACAAATGACAGAAACCTTTCAGAATTATCTGTAATGGTAACACTTTTAAGGACTGAAAGAGCAAAATGTATGAAAATAGTATAGATTAGACTTGGGGGTCTTGATTTTTTTAAACTCAGTGCTTATATTTCCCCTCTTTCTTTATGACCCTTCTTTCTCTCTCTATTTCTCACTCTCTTCTTCAGGTGGTGTGTCAGCTTGAAGATCTTGTTTGTGACTGCAGTGTTATTTATTTTCCGGTCCAGTGTGGAACAACGTGTGTGGCAGTGACTGCCGTCGGTGTAGGTGGGTGTGTCGTGTTGGCCATGGACATACACACTTCATCTTTTTTTTTTCGTTTTTTTTAAATAGAGGGTCGAGGTTCTCAGGATACTGCCCAGGAGGATTTTCTTTTTTGTTTGTTTTTGTTTTTATTTTGTTTTTAACGCGGTGTTGGACATTTCTCCAAACAGCTGGAGATACTGTAACAGGCTGCAAGAACGACACTTTGAGTAGATGCAGACACCAACACACACACACACACACACACACACATTTATACAGTGGACACACATGCATGCAGATGCAGACACACAAGTTTACACACACATGCTTTGACAAATCGAAACCAAAGCCTGGGAAATGTTTTCTCTGCCATGCAGGGTAATAATACGCAATTCACTACCATTTAGCCACAGTGGGAATATAAACAGAGAGAAAAAGTCATAAACAACGAGACAAACAAACCGCCCAGACCACAACTTCTCTTCTTTTTTTTCTTTTGGTTTGTTACTTTTCCAAACCTGAAAGGACGCTCTTTGCAAATGCAACCTCTTGGCGAAATGAAGCGAGCCAACTCAGGGCCCCATGAGTGCAGAGGCTGCTCCAGGTCAGATTGTAATAAGGGACACTTGGGACACGCGGTGTGTCACTGGTTGGCCTGCCCTAACTGTTCCCAAAATGGTGCTTACACAGACTGCTTGGACTCTCCAGAGGTTAAACCTGGGACACGACAGAACTACACTGCAGAGACGGGTGTGTACGGACACTAAAAGGGGGATAGAGGACGCTCAGGGTGACGCACCGAGAGACAAAAAGGGAAGTAAAAAAGATTAAAGCGGAGGTATTTAATCTCTGATCCTGGATCGTCAAACCGCTTTTTAATTTCTCTTCAAACCAGCAGACTGTAAGAGCTTTACTCTCTGGTTGTCTCTTCTGTTCCTTTCCTTTTTTACAGCTGACAAACCGCTCAGAAACTGTCCCAAGATTTCCTCTGAGAAGAAAACAAACATCTCTATTCTGTACTGTAATATATACATTTGTTGATATGTACATGTGTCTGAATTATTTCATGTAGTCTCTCCCTCTTTTTCGTTCTGTGAATAGTCGCACTTTTCTTGAAACTCTCTAATGCAGCTTGAACAGTTTATAAAAGACTCATCGGAGTGTGAACTGCTCTGTTTTATTGTGGTGACGGCTGCAGAAGATGGGTTTCATTTCTTTGAAATTATACCTGAAGAATTGTTGGAATATGAATGTGGAATAATGGGATATTTGCCTCCTCTTTCCCTCCTCCCAACCACAACCTCACTTACACACACACACACACACACACACACACACACACACACATTATACTGCTTGTAACGCTCCAGTCATGATAAGTTACTCTGTTTGACCAGCAGGGGGTGCTGTTGTCACCAGAGTAACTTTGAAAATGCCCTTTAAACTGATACAAGCTGTTACAAACTTGTAAATATTTCCAGGCCACCATTATATCATCTGGGTGAGTTTGAAATCAGAGCTAAAAATTAAATCATGAATGCTTTGATTGGAAAATTTAATTCCTAAAATCAAATTCCCCCAATCCTACACATTATATCTCTTTTTACTTAACTACACATCTTTAATACCAATAATCACTCCTTTACCAAATACCTCTTAGTTCAGGTCAGGGGCGTGTCCATGCTTTTTGACTGGGGTGTCCAAACTGGGGCTTGGGTTGGGTTGGGCATTCAGGAAAATAGGGTTGGAAATCAATATTGCTGATTATGGTTCTGATTATGGATCCACTTATCAATTCCATTACTTTTAGAGGGTGAAATTAAAACAATACAACAAAAACAGAAGTTAGCCTGCCTTATCTGTTGGGATGTTTAGGCTTTCCAAAAATGAAATAACAACTGTGACACAGATTTTAACTTTTTTGCTAAATTTGATTACTTTTCTTGTAATAGAATTGATAAGAAAATACCGTGCTGAGTTATATATAAGGGAGTAACAGAAAAAAAGTTTTTGCTTGAGGGTGGAGGGGAGCTCTATAAACTCAAAAAACGTACAGTGCTTAACAAATCTTTTAGACCACCAACCAGTGTGAGGTGTTTGCCACCGCTACCTTAAATTAAGAGAATAAAACAGAAAACCAAATTATCAACTTTCTCTTTCTGTTATGGTCCATCCACAAAGATTTGTGAACTCTTGAATAAAATTGATAACTTAAGTGCTGAAATAAAATAACTGTTCTTAACCATGAATTTTCAGATGTACTGTTTTACAAAGAAAAAAAAAACTCAAACAGAAATTAAAGGGACTGTGAGGACTTTCTAAAGCCTCATCTCTAGATATAGCCAGCTACCAAACTACCATACCAACTTACACTTTGCCGATTGTCACGTTTCAAGCAACAGCGCTATGTCGCTGTTGATAAATACATAACCTCATCGCTTTGTATCTGGTGAAAAGTTGTCTTGAACTAAGAAAAGTGGTGAACAAAACTCTCAGTGAAGTTTAATTCTGAAAGATTTGTTGTTGATTGGAACCAAAAATTGGAACGTGCCTTATTGAACCCACGAAACTTGGACTTTACTAACTCAAGGCTAATGTGTGAAGCATTCATTTACTATTTCTGATCACACCTATTATTTGTTTGTACTAAACACTAAGGCTTAATGCAGATTTTCACACCTAAACTCATCACTTTATTAACTCTTTATGACATGCAAAAGTGAATAGTAAATGAGAAAGTCATGCTACAGAGCACTGAAAAAAGAGTATGGGACATTAAAATGCTTAGCTTTATCAAGGGGGGGGGGGTTGATGCCACCCTGAGCCAACCCAAGGACACGCCCCTGCTGCAGGCATCCACTTCCCCAAAGTGAAACAGGAGAAAGTGAACGCAACCTGACACTTGCTCCACTTCTTTCCCATCAGGCTTTTTCTTTCCACTCTCTGCAATATTTACAAGTTAGCCACGCTCCCTCTCTACGTACCTGGACTCGTGTATCCACCACCACCGCGCCCCTCACAGGTATAGGGTGTCCAGTCATCTCTTCACAGAGCAGACAGTATCTAAATGACCAATACTTCCACTTCAGCGAGGGGAATGACTGAGATGATTTCTGTGCAAACTCAGCTAACAAGCAGTTGCCTTAAATGCACTTTCCCCTTTTTTGTTCCACAGTTATTTTTTCAGGCGGTTGATATAATCATCTAATGTAATGTAATGTATATTTTTTGTTATTATTTAACAGAGATTTTTTTTATCTTAAACCCGTCTGTCTTCCAACAAGAATTTAATCCCTTGTCCTACTTTCGTCTAGATTATTAAATAAACTGAGAAAATGAGCAATGCTGTAAAAAATAAAAAAAATTCTTGGCCTTTGACCGTAAAGACGGAAGTGTCTCCTTATTTTTTTATCTCAGTTTCTTTTGTGGCAGTAGGGTTTAAAATGAGAAGTTTTATGCTTAATCCTCTTTATATTTTTTTTCACAGCTTGGAAAGTCAGTGGGGAAGTGCAAGAAACTTAAGTCCCTCAGGTGTTCACCTGAAGCTGAATCCACATGCCAAGAAAACCTCTTTAGGGACCATAATGAAATGTGCATTTTAGCAGCAGGATTTAACAGGTTTCAAAACCTAAATCAAAACTAGAAGCAGAACCATTTTTTGTTGAGCTTGAGCATCTGTTTTGATTGCTTAAAGACAAATGAGCTGCCAGCTCTACGTTTCCAGTTTCTAGAAGCTGTCGATTTGTTCAAATCAGCGTTTCTGATGTGGTGAAAACCATTGTTGGACCTCCTGAGTAACCAAATATTGACACTCTGAGGCTACATTTATGTCTTGTGCAGTTTTAGTTACCTTTCTCTGAAACAGAATTAAAAATCCCACCTCTCGTCACCCATGGTGATAAACTCATTAGGTGGGCCAATTTTGAGCTGCATGGCTGTGTAATGCAGTGGTGTGCAGACCATAGACTGTATAATGAGTGGACGTAACGACGTTCGGCTCAAACTGAAGCCTCCAGCAGATGCCCCGCCCCCTGGTGTCTGGCTGCAGTATAGGTCATAAGCCCCGCCTCCCCATGAATTCCAGAAATGAGCCGGGGAAACTTTAAAAAAATTACGATTCCTCATAGAAACGTTTCTCTCATCTTTACGCTAAGGTAGTATGATGATGTCATTTGGCTGCATGGTGTTCAGGTGGGTTTTTTTTCCGAGAAGTTAGTTTCTCATTAGTTATTGAAGTTAATTCTCTACTGCGCAGACTCTGGCTGCACAATGGCGGCTAGAGAAACGGGGTTTTTGGCTTCAAAAACATAGAACGGTGACAGGCGGAAGCACGCTGTCCATTCTATATACAGTCATTGGTGCAGACAGGGGGCTGTCTCAGCTTTTGTGAACCAATTGTTGAAAAATGTGCAATAATGTGCCCTCACTGTACACAATGTGTGATCTGAAAAATCCTCTTGGGAGCCAAAACATGCCCTAAAGTGCCCCCCTTGGAGCTAAACTTGTGCTCAAGTACCACCTTGGATGCCAAAGCAAATGTCAAACTACCCCTGTGGTTGGCAAACCAGACTAATCTTCCCTTTTTAGCTGATTAAAACATTATAAACTAGCCTCTCGGGCGCCAAAATGTGCTACAGTGCCCTCCCAGGAGTGAAAATGCATGCAAGAGTGCAATCTCTGGAGCCAAAACATGCATTGAAGTGCGTGTCAAACCCTTTGACAGATACATTTGGCACCAAGGAGGGCACTGTGGCGGATTTGGGCTCCCAAGAAACCACTTTTGTGCATGGTCTGGTGCCAAGTAAGGTACTTTGGGGCAAGTTTGGCTCCATAAAGGGCACCTTTCTTCCCAAAAAGGGCACTTTGTCACGTTTTTCAACAACTAAGCCAACCCCTCCGTGAACACCACTCAGTTTCTCATTTCCTCAACAGCTCCACTGCAGATAAGCAGTAGTTGTTACTAATTTTTAGAAATCGTGATGCATTTTGTTGATGGCTCTTGTGTCTTTGTTTAGTTTTTATCTCACCTTTCCAGATTCATAGAGCTCTGCTGAATTTAGACAGATTACAGCGTTCAGTTGTGTCCAATATGAGTTAATCTGTACTCCGATGAGTGCTGCACATTTAATCAATAGACTGAAAAAGCAAGAGATGCTCATGAACAGTACGTCCTCAGCTGTCAGGTCAATTTTATCCTTTGATGGATATGTCGATTTTCAAAAAAAGTCATCAGACTATGGCTCCAATAATCAAACAGTAGTGTTATGAGATGTTCAGAGACTTTTTGTGTTAAGAGATAAAAACTAAACCTTGTGAAATCTATGCTTGTCTCACATGCCGATTGGTTTTCTGTATCTTCTTAAAGCGGCACACAGAGCAGAGCCAGTCCAGACTCACAGTCTGTCTTTTCACTTCAGCCCTGCCTGTCTTCGCCAAACCAGAAGAAAACAGGATCTGGGCCAGGTTTAGACTGTGGACCAACTCTGTCATAGAAGCATTATTATCTGTAGTCCCTTCAGCATCAACACTCTGTCACTCAGACTGAATGACTGCCTTCAAAAATCAAGTCTTCAAACATAATCCATGATGAGCTATTTGTTGTGAGTAAATGGAAACAGCTTCATCTGCAGAAACTTGAGCATAGACCTTCATTTTAACCTCATGTGACACGTTTCAGAAAAGGGTTGACACGTTTTGATAGCCAGTCATCCTGGATTACATAAAACCCTCCGTGCTATTGTGTGTCACACTTGTACACCCTCCCCTTTGTGTGGCTGAAATAACTGACAGAACATCCTTGGAGGCTCTTTAACCTTATTTCAGCAGCAGCTGGTCTGCAGCCAAGGAGGCCCGGCCGGATGCAGCTGCATGCTCTGCTCCACGCAGATGCTTAGCAACACTGACTTCATGGCAAATGTCACTGTTTGATTTTGTGACTTTTTTTTTAAGCAATAGCTGGAAAAAAGTTTCCTGAACAAAACAAGTTACAAAAAGGAGATCGAAACACAGCCCCATTTCCAATGAATGCAACAATTTGGGAATCTGCTTACCGATACTCAATTGAATACTCTACAAAGAAAAGATATTCATAATTCATTACATTCCTAAAAAGCTGGTATGGGGCATGTTTCTCACTGTGTTACATCACCTTTCCTTTTTAAAACACTAAGTTTTTGGGAACTGGGAACACTAATTGGTGAAGATTTGGGGCTTGAATTCTTTCCCATTCTTATTGATGAACTGCTCCATTTGCTTGGGGTCCCCGTCACTGTTGCACTTCATAATGTGCCACACATTTTTAATGGGAGACAGGTCTGGACTGCAGGCAGGCCAGTCAAGTACCTGCACTCTTTTACTACAAAGCCACGCTGTTGTAACAGGTGTGGAACATAGACTGGATAATGAGTGGACGTAACGACGTTCGGCTCAAACTGAAGCCTCCAGCAGATGCCCCGCCCCCTGGTGTCTGGCTGCAGTATAGGTCATAAGCCCCGCCTCCCCATGTATTCCAGATATGAGCCGGGAAAACTTAAAAAAATTACGATTCCTCGTAGAAACGTTTCTCTCATCCTTACGCTAAGGTGGTATGACGATGTCATCTGGCTGCATGGTGTTCAGGTGCTTTTTCCTGAGAAGTTGGTTTCTCATTAGTTATTGGACGTTAAAAACCGCGATATAAGTTTCGTTTTATGATAGTTGACAGCTGCCGTTCGTGAGTAGTTGTTATCGGGGATATAAGAAACTTCAGGAAAGAGCCAAAAGGAGACTAAACCTTCTGAAGAAGAAGAAATAAATATTTTTATTTCTCTTTTTTACTCTGCTCCACCGGAAATTCTCTACTGCGGAGACTCTGGCTGCACAATGGCGGCTAGAGAAATGGGGTTTTTTGGCTTCAAAATCGTAGAACGGTGACAGGCGGAAGCACGCTGTCCATTCTATATACAGTCAATGGTGTGGAATGTGTCTTGGTTTCATTGTCTTGCTGAAATAATCATGGATGTGAAAAACACATGGCTTGGATGGCAGAATATGTTAGTCCAAACATATTCCTGCATGTACCTTTCGGCATTAACTATTTGGGCATTGCTGCTTATGTGCAGAGATTTCCCCAGATTCTCTGAATCTTTTAATGATATCATGGACTGTAGAGTAAATCTGTTGATGCTTTAAAATTTTATGTTGAGAAACATTGTTCTTAAACTGTTGGACTACTTGCTAATGCAGTTGTTGACAAAGTGGTGAACCTGGCCTCATCCTTGCTTGTGAACAACTCAATCTTTAGGGGATGCTCCTTTTATACCCAATCAGGGTTTTTTCAGCAATCCTCAACTTTCCCAGTCTTTTGTTGTCCCTGTCCCTGCTTTTTAGGAATGTATTGCAGGCATGAAATTTAAAATGAGTGAATATGTCCAAAAACAATGAACAATATCAGTCCAACTGTAAAGATCTAGTCTTTTGAATAGGGCTGTAGCCTCCAGTTTGTAATGCACAGTACCTGACATACTCTAACACTCACTTGGACCTCACATTTTATCGTTTACCTTTTGACTTCACTCCCACTGACTTGCCTGTGTCACTCTGTCCCACTTACCCACTTTTTACACTCGTTCCACTTGCCATGAGGCCTCTTGTGCCAAATCCATGAAGAGCACTGAGTGTGAATTTGCCAAACTCGCTCCGATCTGCCGTCACTCCATCATGCCTGGATGAACATGCTCTTCAGCCAGTGGCAACATGAGAGCTGTGGTGTTACAAGGGGCTTTTATTCAACTGGCTAACTCACCTTACATTGATTTGTAATGTGAAGATGGAGGATTTGGTGTCCTGCTTCGGTCTTGCATTGCCACTACTGTCATTTTTTTAAAAGCCACATTAAGTCAAAGCAATATCCTGTGAGTAAGCTTCTAGAATGAGAGACAAATTCAGATTCATGCACATCAGTGAAATTTTCTTTCTTTTTTGCAGGAAAATCACAGATTTCTGTCGTGATTTTCTAGTTTAGAAACATTTGTGTCCTTTTCCCTTTGAGGGCGCAAAAATCACTCAAAATGTTTTCTTGCATGACATCACTGACACTGAAAACCAGACAGTGTTGCTGATGGCTCTGCTGTCGGTCTCGCTCTGTCTGAACCACAGCTAAACTGGCTCCTGTTTAAGACAAACATCTGCACCAGCCTCTGAGCGCTGTCCTTGTTCTCTCGTATAACATTCAATCCTCTCGTTGTCTTTGGTGTCAGCGTTCGCCTGTGCAGAGCCAAAACACCAAACCACTGCATGCGATGAACTCTGAAGAAAGCTGTGACTTCTCCTGGTTCCCTGGTTTGTCCCCCTCTCTCAGCTTCAGTTACCATCTAAACACAAACCCCTCGCTTTTGGAAAGGACAGACAATGCCCCGAAAACAAAGAGAATTACAGAAGCACAACATTTTAGTGAGCTCTTGGCTTCCCCACAAACCTCTGATGCGTTAATCACCGGGCGAATTTTCTGCCGGCCTGACAAGTCGAGGAGTTTGATGCCAGCAGAGCCACAGGAGCTGCGACAGTGGTGCATGGTAGAAATGTGTGCAAAGAGCTACTTATCATATTTTACCCAGCTTCAGCCTCCTGCAAAATCTCCTCTAAGCAGCCTTTTCAGAATAAAGTGCACAGTCATTCTTTTGCTCTGCTCATACAGATTAACTCATGTGCTTTCTGGGTGTCAGTAAAAATCTTTAGAATGTGCCTCATCAGCCTCTCTGAGGCCAAATAAAATCTAAATAATGTAGGATAAGAAGGAGAACACTGACTGGAACTACAACCTCAATTCCAGAAGACAAGATACCTATCTTTTAAATTGATAAACTTTATTTCATTGTATTATTTTGGAACTATTCGCTCATTTTGAATTTGATGCCTGCAACATGTGTCTAAGAAGCAGGGACAGGGTCAACAAAAGACTGGGAAAGTTGAGGAATGCACAAAAAACAGCTGTGTGGATCATTCCTTAGGTGAACAGGTTCATTGGAAACAGGCAAGTGTCCTGATTGGGTATAAAAAGAGCATCCCCTAAAGATTCAGTTGTTCACAGGCAAGTATGGGACCAAGTTCACCATTTTTCTTAACAGCTGCATGAGCAAGTAGTCCAACAGTTTAAGAACAATGTTTCTCAACGTACAATTGCAGGAATTTAGGTATTTCATCATCTACAGTTCATAGTATCATCAAAAGATTCACATAATCTGGAGAAATCTCTGCACATAAGCAGCAAGGCCCAAAACCAACACTGAATGCCCGTGACCTTTGACCCCCTCAGGCGGTGCTGCATTAAAAACCCACATCATTGTGTGAAGAAAATTAGCACATGGGCTCAGGAACACTTCAGAAAACCATTGTCAGTTAATACAGTTCGTCACTGTAGCTACAAGTGACAGTTCAAAGTCTACAATGCAAAGACAAAAACAGATTTCAACAACAGAGGGAGACTCCGCCGACACCAGCTTCTCTGCACCGAGCTCATCTGAGATAGATGTGGTGTCTTCTGGACCAAATAGACAAAGGACAATCAGGATTGTTCTTAGCATAAAGTTCCAAAGCCAGCATCTGTGTTGGTAGCATCGATGCTGAAAGGTACATATAGCTTTTTGAGCAACATCTGCTGCCATCCAAGCCACATCTTTTTCAGGGATGTCCCTGATTATTTCAGCAAGACAATGAAACCAAGACACATCCTGCACCCTTTACAACAGCATGGCTTTGTCGTAAAAGAGTGCGGCAACTCGATGACCTGCCTGCAGCCCAGCCCTGTCGCCCATTCAAAATGTGTGGCACATTATGAAGTGCAACGACAACAGAGACCCTGGACCAAAGGGAATGATGATGCAACACAGTGAGAAACATGCCTACACATGTTCAAACTTAATTGAAATTTGGGTTATGTTCCTAGCTTTAGTAGAAACAGGTTTTGCATACATTTTCTAACAAGTCTCTTTTTCAGGAGCCCAACAGGAAACTGCCTTCTCTACCTGTGAGCTCCTCTGCCAAAACCTTGCAAGGCCTCATCGCAGTGATGACAGTCTGTTATGATGAGACCTGAGACCTGAGTGTGAGCCCTGTTTGATTTCACTGCAGCTCAGTGTGGCTGACCTTAAGACCTTGGGGCTCTGTGGGCTTTTTGTCTTTTTAACATCCTCTCTCTTGCACGCACACACTTGCACACACTTTGCACTTCAATGGGATGTGAAGGAGGAGTTGGCTGTTATTTCTAACCTAACTGAGGAAAGTTTGCACTGAGACACAAGCTCACAGTGGATCCAAACATGTCCTTGTGCTGGAGTGGGTATGCATGTTTTGCTTGATAAGCGTGGAGTATCTCTTCCCCCTTGTTCTTCCCTTTAGTAGAAGCATCCAGTCAGAAAAGTTTTTGGAAGAACAAAGTTTAACAAGAAGCCTCAAACACTGAAACTCAGTGTGGCTTTTCTGACCCCTCAAAGTAACCAAACATGCTGATTTATGGCTCTTACGTAATCTGTCTGTTTGCTGAGGGACTCCTGCCTCCCTGCGTTGCCCTCAACACTCAGCACCCTCTCAGTTTGAGACCTGCAGCCCTTCCTCTCCTGCTCGTCTCCTGCTGACAACGTCCTGTCTCATTTCTGCTGGCGTCTGTAATCAACAAGGTGGATGTTCCCACTTAAGTTCAGGGCTGGAAGCAACATCAGCGCTAGGCGACTTATTTTGAGTTAAAGTGCTTCTGCTCAGCTGGGATGTTTGAACGGAGGTGTGGCCACTTGTCAAATGTCTTGAGAGCTTCTGAAGTGGCAGCGATTAAGTTTGGTTGGCACTTTTAAAACCTGTCACCTGTTGGCTTTTTACCTGTGTTGAGTTTGCGAGAGGGGGAAAAGTAAAGAAGCCTATTGAGGCTCTCTTCTTCAATTTTTCATCTCATATACTCATGAACAGCCCAATCTCTGAGTTGACAATACAAAGTTTGCAGTAGATGTAGATAAATTTACATCTGTTATGGAATGAAGCCAGTCCTGTAATCAACTTTCAACAGATTGGAATTAATGATGTCTTGGATGGAAAATTCTTAAATATACTAAGACAGCACTTCTGTGTGATTTGGCAGCCAAGAGGGCACCTTAGGGCACAGTCGCACTGGCCAACTGTGCCATGCTTGAGCACAATTCAGCCCTAAAGTCAGCACTTGTATTTAGAGATCTTTCTAATTTCAAGAAACTTTACGAGTGAATTTTTCTTATCCCATTTTCCCAGATTTTTTTGACTTGTTACAAGCAATTCAGACCTCATTTTTGTCTTTAAATAACTTGAAATGAGACATTTTCATGACCTGGTCTGGTGAATGTGTCTCAAATCAAGAAAATAAGGAAATGTTTACTACAAATAAGACATACAAACTTGCTTAGATTTCAGTTTTTGCAGTGCACAGTTTCTTTGGGGTCATAAAACAATCCGAAAATACAGTTAGCTTCATAATATGACCTTTATCAAACATGACTTTTGAAGAGGAGAGACATGCAGAAATGAACATTATCGCAGACAGCATCTAAAGAGGTAGAGTTTTAGTTTAAACGATGAGTGAAACTTACCGCTTCATCCACAGCAACCCCCAAGAATTAACAATGAGGAAAGTTACTTACTGTGGCTTTAAAAGGTACCAAAATATAAAAAGCTTTGCTGTGCATGGTTTCTTTACAGAATCACCTGACACATGTTAGATTAAATTCAAACGAATAAAAGAAAAAAAAAAACAACCTTTGAATAAAACTTTCCTTTCATGCACCTGCATCCTGAAGCAGCACTGTGCCACCTCAGGCTCTCACTCAGATTATGTGCCTGTCTGCTCAGACAAACACACACACACACACTCTTTCTTTCTCTCTCACACACACAGCACTTCGGCAGTAGTTTCCCAGTCTCTCTCGGTCACTTGTGCAGGGCTCCAGGATGGCAGAGCGCAGGGGAAACCGGGACGAGGCGGAGGATAACTTGCCCATTTATCTAGCTCGACCCGGCACAGCAGAGCAGGTGCCCCGGCAGAAATACGGAGGCTTGTTCTGCAGCGTGGAGGACGCGTTTGAGAGTAAAACCATTGACTTTGATGCTCTGAGCGTCGGACAGAGGGGCTCCCGCACCCCGAGGACCGTCAAACGGGAGACCGGTCAGGGGGCGAGGAGCTCGGGGAGTGAGAGCTTCACGTGCCGCTCTAGTGTGGGGAATCCACGGGGAAGAGGAGAGTCACCTGAGAGCAGGAGCAGAGGAGGGAGAGAAGCGCTGCAGAAGCTGGGAGAGGAAAAGGTATGGAGGATAACTTTCTGTGCGTGAAAGAGGAGATGATGCAGCATGTGAGAGTGACATGAATGAGGAGGGATGACAGAGAGATCTAATGTTGCTTCAGTGCTGAGTAATATTAGGTAGATACAGGAAACAATGGGGGCAAATAATCTTCTTAAATGGCATCCATCCAGCACCATCACCTGACATCACTCCACGGATGTCTGGAGTGACACTTCAGCTGTCATGCTGCACTTGAATGAGAGGTTTAGATTAAGCTTTGTCAATTTTGGACACACTTTAGGGGAGACTGGGGACAGTTGCTACATGCCATGTCTGTTTAGTTTAGTTTAGTTTATTCACACACATCAACCTTGGCTAACACTGATACACACACCTGCATACATATACATATATATATACACATACATATACATATACATATGTACAATAGATTTCACAGTGGATGTGTGGAAAGGGTGACCCCAAAGAAGCTATTTAAAGCTTGTAACGGGGGCCCGTTTTCCCACAAATAAAGCGGGAGCACACAAGTAAAATAACAACACAAATACAGACGGAAAGAAAATAAAAAAAATTTTAAAAAGAAACGAAAAAGTAGCAGACGACCCTGATATTGTTCGTGGATGCAGTGATATAACCAGTAAATCAGAGATACTTAGACAATAGTAACTGTTTTAGTTTTTTCTTGAAGACAGAGATGCAATGTGACGCTTTTAACTCATTATCAAGCTCATTTCAGATCTGAGGCCCTCTGCAAACAATACTAAGGCTGGAGCGTTTCAGTCTACGCTTCTTTCCAGTGATAAGATGTTTGTTCCTGGTAGCATGGGTGTGTGTGGGTAAAGAGATTGGAATCCAATCAGAAAAAAGGTCACACTTTAAATGCTAAGTTGGAAGAAAAAAGCAAAATGATTTTGGAAGCCATCTGGGATTTATTGGGGAAAAAACCTGTTTTGAGATGTGAAAGCATTTTTTATCTTGAGCTTTGCTTTCATTAAATTGTTGTCATTGTTTTTGTGATCATGCTCAAACTTGTATGATTTAAAGCAGGACTTTGAAGCTGATTTTTTCCTCAATTGGCTCCTTCCAACTAGCAACAGTATTTTAACATTTCTGGTTTCGTGTCCCACCCTAAGATTTATGATCTTGAACTAGTTAAACCCAAGAATTTAGTTCCTGAAGCAGTTTATATTGTTCCGTGTCAGCCATAGGACTTTAAGGCCTGTGCATTATCAGGGGTTGACATAAAGGTCAATTTGCCACTGACCCAGAGGGCAGATCCCCTGATTTATTTATAGACCAGAAGAGAGAACAAATTAATTCCTAGAAACAAACTACCTTATCTTTTCTATACTCAACTCGCTGGCATCATTGATTGACAGATTTGACATAAGACTAAATTATTATCTGCATTGTATCCTTGCCAACCCCATTGGTCTCAGTGACTGAAATTTCTTCTGCCTCTTGTTTATATTTCGAATGACTTTTCCCAGCTTTTTGCCAGAAAAAGGAGTATTTAAAAACATTTTACTGGTAAAATAAATGATAAAAAGCTTGTTGAGCATAAAAAGCTGCATTACTTGGTAATTTCAATTACATGCATTATGTGCCAACATCATCAAACCTCTGCAACATCTGACTTATCACATTAAAAATGCAACTTGTGAAGAATGCATCTCCTAAAATCATCTTTAACTTTTTTTGTATTGAAATTCAGTATATGTAATGTAAACTGGGTCTTGAGTGAGAGTCAAATCCAAAAAGTGTTGCAGCTGTCCCCGGTCTTCCCTACACAATGATGAAATTAATCTCTGAGAACTAAAAAGTAATCAACAAATAGCTGCCACTTAAAACACACATTGTAGATATTCACTGCTGGACAAAAGCAGCACCTTCAGTGTGCGTGTCACAGAGTGCATGGGACTATTAGTGTGAAGCCCCGAGTGGAGCAAATTGAATCTCTCTGCAAACAAAAAGAGGCTTTCAGGATAGATCCGGGCAAATTTTTACATTGTCTGCCTAATAAATAAGGAAAATGACACAGACAAACTATTCACAGCCAACACTCATCAGTGTTCATTTGGCTTCAATAAAGCTCTGAGGTAATTTAGCTAATGCATCACGCGATTCCAAACACCAAACAACAAAAGGACACAAGAGTGAGACTGCAAAGCCTCAAGGCTGAATAAATTACATCTCACGTCATCTCTACAGGTCCTGGTTGAGGGAGACTTCTGACTTAGAACGAAACCACACAGCAGGTGAACATGATGCTAAATACACAGGGAGAAATGCAACAAGTGTTGCCTGCACATTAAGCAACCTGATGAAAGTCTGTTTTGTCGGAGTTGAAGCCACATTAAGGCCCAAATTTGTTTCTTGGGAGGATCTGTTGTCAAAAATTTAACCTCAAGAGGAGAGATATGTTTAGTAGGATCACCTGAGTGGAATTAAGCATTAGTCTACTCTTTAGCAGTTTTCTCTTGCAGGGTCATCTACTGGGTGTCAGTGCTTTCAGTTTTTGTCACTATACATGCATTGTGTCTGTGGTGTTATTTCACAAACTGGTAGGTTAGATTTGTTAAGGCCTTAACTGAAAAGGAAATCTGATCATTTCCCTTTATTTGCACTGCACAGGTGCCGTATAATCTTTTTTTGATAGGACAGCTGAAGAGACAAGAGAGGAAACATGAGGAGCAGAGAGCAGGTTGGACATGGAGGAGGACTATAGCCTCTGCTCATGTGTTTTAAACCTACAGTCTCAAGTGCCACATGTTTTTGGAGAAGCTACAAGTGCCTGTACTGCATTGACTAGAGGAGAAAAAGTGCAGAAAAAAGACTTTCCTAGATGCAGATCAGCAGTATTGTATTGATGAATTGGATCCAGAAAAGAGAAAGATCAGAAATTAAATAAAGGAGTATCAGCAGGGGACTACAGATATGAAATAGTTTTTGTCACATGATATGGAAATAATCCAAATCTGAAGAAAAATCCCCTCCCTTGATCTTTGCAAAAGCAAACTGACCATTTTCACTGTTATTTCAAAGTTCCGGCAATGGGATAAGACGAATTCACCCGGGAAGTTTCTTGAAATTAGAAAGATGCCTTAAAACAAGAGTCTTTTATCTTATCCCATTGGCAGATTTTTTTGACTTGTTACAAGCAATTGATGCCTCATTTTTGTCTTTAAAAAACTTGAAATGAGACATTTTTATGACCTGGTCTGGTGAATGTGGCTCAAATTAAGAACAATAAGACAAATTTTTCTAAAAATAAGACACAATGACTTGCTTAGATTTCAGTTTTTGCAGTGTAACCATGAACCCACAACATTTTTATTATAGTGGGGCACTTTAACCCCCTGATGTTTGTATTTCAGTTGCCTTAATCCATATTTTAACCTTAACATAATACCTGCTGCTCTCCAAAAGAACTTTAAGGACTATGCGAGTAATAAGTCTGCTGTAGGGACTGAACAAGGGCATGAGTGAAAAGGGCTGATGAAAAAGTTGAAAAGCTACATGGAGAAGTAACTTTGGGTTTTTCTTTTACCAAAGTGCAAGTTTGGCATTTATTGACACTTATTATTACACTGATTGCTTGAACGTTACCAAATAGGCAATTTGTAACAGGGAGCGGTGGCAAAAACAATATCAGGCAGTGGTGTCCACAGAGGGGAGCAGGTTGCCCACCTTAGTGGCCCCCTCTGTGGAAAAACAAGTGCCTAAGTGCCCTCTTGGGGACCAAAACATGCTCTAGGTGCCCTCTTCTTGGGAGCAAAAATGCATACAGTATGTGCCTCTTTTTTTTCTTTAGACATTAAAATATTTGCTAGATTTGACTGTTTTGGGGTTGTTAAGATAGGCCAACTGTGTCACCTTTAAGAAACTGAATTCAATGGTTAAAGGGATAAGGGCAACAACCTTTGCTGGAGTTTATACCTAATTGAAACATCCATCCTCTCAAATGTTCTTCTGCGAGTTTTGTAAAATCACCTGCTGTTAACTGAAATCTAAGCAAGTCATTATGTCTTATTTTTAGTAAAATTTGTCTTACTATTCTTGATTTGAGCCACATTTACTAGACAAGGTCATAAAAATGTCTCATTTCAAGTTTTTTAAAGACAAAAATGAGGCATCAATTGCTTGTAACAAGTCAAAAAAAAACTTGCCAATGGGATAAGATAAAAGATTCTTGTTTTAAGACATCTTTCTAATTTCAAGAAACTTCCCGGGCGAATTCGTCTTATCCCATTGGCAGATTTTTTTGACTTGTTACAAGCAATTGATGCCTCATTTTTGCCTTAAAAAAAGTTGAAATATGACATTTTTATGACCTGGTCTGGTGAATGTGGCTCAAATTAAGAACAATAAGACAATTTTTACTACAAATAAGACATAATGACTTGCTTAGATTGCCGTTTTTGCAGTGTGAGGGCTTTTCTTCCTTGTAAGATATTCCACGGATGATCAGAAATACTGATAACATATGAATGTGGCTGATAAAAGACCCCCTGTTCTGAGCAGAAAAGTTGGTACTTCTTCTATCAGACTTACACTCTCTGGGCACCAAAAGTGATGATTCATGTCACCCCCTCTCCCTCTCTCTCTCTCTGTCTGTGGATCTGGCACTAACCCCCTCACCCATACACCAGCGCTCTGATACTTCCTCTCAGATTAGGCAGAGAGAGGAAAGACACAGTTATACAAAATACAGATGATTACATATTAGTCACTGCTGTGCTGGTCACAGATTAGCTCGTAAAAAACACGACGAGGGCAAATTAGTTTTTATGAGAAGCAGGAAACACTTAAATGTTTTGAAACCACCTGATGTCACACATCATGTCATAGATGACAAACTGAGTTGTGTCCTTTATGTGTAACTTCGTCGTCATACTGAAACACTGGTCTAAACTCAGCTGCAGCTGTAGTGACTGTTTACTTTACTCGTGTGTAATGAATTGTGTATACGTCTAATTCTCCTTGTCAGCATGGAGGAAATGAGGTTTCATAATTGGAGCTGCGGAAATGTTTGACATAAAGAGTCATTCTAATTAAAAAAAACTCTCAGATAATCACTTCTTTCCTTACAGTACATTCTTGTCAATCACACAACAGGCTGGCTGAGCTGGATGACGCACATCCCACTCATTGTTTCTACACTTCACTGTACATGCTGCCTGATTCAGGGCTGAGTTTTGACTCAGAAAAAAAAATCATGTCTGCTGATTCTGCTGTTTCTGCAGATGTCTTTATCTCAATCTTTTGATTCTTTCTGAAGACAAAGCAAAAGCGGAAGTATGACAGAGCTGTTTGATCACCTGAAAGGATGGGATTGAATTCACAAAGTGGTGTGACTTCATTCTTGGGGCCCCCTGCCAAAGATCCCAGAGGTACTCTCTCTGATGGCAATGTGGCAAAAATGCAACTTCCAGATAACATTGACAAACAACAAAGGGATAGTTTCAATAAAGTTCTTTAAATCATTATAGAGTAAATTATTGACGAGCAGAGCAGTCATCAGCAAAGAAAGGAGGTTGAACAGAGAAAAACTGGGAGGTACAATGCCTCCACGGCCCCCTGGTGGGCCGCCAAATCATTTCCAAAAAACTATTATTTTTGTAAGGAGCTGTTTTATAAAGATACAAATATTCATAACAATGTTAAAATGTTGAACATCAGTTATGGTCTTAAGAATATTAAAATGACCCGAAATGTAATTTTAAAAACGTTATTATACCTAAAATGTAAAAAACAGTGTTTAGCCTGAAATGTAATAACGGCAAAAAGGAAAAGTTATCAGCACCTGTTTCATCATTGACTTATTATATTTTGGGTTTATTACTTATTTTTAAACATTTCTGGCTCAGCACTTTTGTTACATTATCAACCATTTACTACATTTCTGGTAGTTGTTGCACTGTTTATA
This sequence comes from Thalassoma bifasciatum, assembly GCA_008086565.1. Taxonomy (NCBI): domain Eukaryota; kingdom Metazoa; phylum Chordata; class Actinopteri; order Labriformes; family Labridae; genus Thalassoma; species Thalassoma bifasciatum. The sequence continues at coordinate 33,049 of RPOG01003401.1, forward strand.
TGACATTTCAGGACTTTGTTACAAATTGGGCTCTAAATAGGCAATATATATTATAAAACCTTCATATTTATGGGGTCAGAGGCTGGTAAGAGGTGGGCCACAAACATTTAGTGAGACGTAAAAGTGGGCCCCGAGATAGAAAAGGTTGGAAACTGCTGATTTAAACAGTACCCTCAAACCAAAATTCAAGTAAACAAATAAAATACAGATGTGCCTCTCTTTATTAATGATTCATAGGGTGAATCCCCTCCACAGCATCTTTTAACAGCTTTTATAGCCGCACACTTCAACTGTTTACATGACTTTCTCCTCTGAGCTTACGCAGCATACTTTACCCCTCCTCAGTATGGCAGCCAGCCAGTTCTCCTCCTGCTGGCCTGAGTATGAACTGCAATACTGCAGCTCCTGGGGGACCAGATGACTCAGCAGAAACACACAGACTGAGGATGAGGCTTTCTGCTTTGTCTGGAAACTTTCTGAAGAGATCAGACTGACAACAGAGTCAGGACACGCTTACTACTGACAAACTGAAGTGAACTCGTTGTGTCTCTTTTTCCTCCTTTATGTGAAAGACTTCCACCTTGATGCTTATATATTAATATTTCAAAGCTGTAGCTGTCACGCTATTTCACATGCATGGTGACTACATGTATTGATGGCACTGAAACATTAAGTGTACTGCGTATAAATTGTAATGGTTTCCTTCTGTCTGGAGTGCTTGTTAGTGCAATCAGCTGTAATGGAGCAAAGAGAAGGGGAGTGGTCAGCCAGATGTCCATGAGTGCTGGCTTTGGGAACGCCCCCATCCCCCTCTTTGTTATCCTGCAGGGTGGAGCTCTGCTTACACCCAAACACAAGATATACATCATCTTATACCTGCTCACACTCTTGAGTCTATCCATAATTGTGTGTAGTTTAAGATCTGTCATTTTGAAACAGCAATTCTGGCTTCTTCAGTTTGTACTTGGACAATTCAGCTTTGTATCAGACAGATTGTCTTTGATACTGAAGTGTTAGGTTGAAACATCTCTGTTTAACACTCTCCAGAGGAATTATGGGAGAAGTGTTTAGGGCCTTGGGATATCTGGCTATTGGCTGTATCTTTTCCCTTAAGCAGGTCTTTTGGAACTGATGAAATACTAGGAGTAACTCAGTAATTTGTTGCAGATTCTGGTTTAAATTGAAAGCAGAAATTTCAACTATGGATGATATGAGATTAAAAATGACGTTTTTTTCGTCTTTTCATCATGATCACACCTCACTCAGAGTCTTGAACGTGACCGTCCCATCTCATGGAGTCACCAATGTGCTTAGTGTGCTGGCGTACATCTTTAAAAACCTGACACTGTGTTTTCTGCATCTCTGATCTGTCTGAGTCCTGTCTGTCGCTGTCAGCTTCCTCATGTAGACTGCAGAGGTAGCAGGCCCTGAAAACTTCAGCTGTGTTGTTGATGCATTTCTCACAGGCTGGCCAGGGAATGCTGAGGTAATGCTTAACACCGACTCACTGCCATGAAAGGACATGTCAGCATGCAGGCGCTGTGAGGCGGGAGGAGGAGGAAAACAATCAATAGAAACTGACTTCTTGATAAAAATAATTTATGAATATTTCAGCATGTTACTACATGGGATTGTAAAGAAAATTCAGGATGAGGACAGACAAATTAAGAGAAGGGTTTTTTTTATACTCTGGAATCATCATAACAGAAGTTCAACAGTATCTATATCAGACACATTTGCACAAAGTGACCTACCTCCCCTTGTGGCCCAACTGTTGAAAATGAAACACGCCAGAATACGCTTGAGTACCTTCTTGGGAGCCAGTACAAATGATAAAGTGCTCTCCTGGTTAGCGAGCAACACGAATCTGCCCTTTTGGCAGATTAAAACATGATAAACTGCCGTTTTGCAAGCTGAAACCTATGCTTAAGTCCCTTCTTCAGAGCCAAAATACCCCAGAGCATCCTCCCAAGAGGCAAAATACATGTAAAAATGTGAATTTGGGAGCCAAAATATGCCTCAATGCAATCCTTGGAGCCAAAGTTTTGCTTGTATGTCTTCTTGAGAGCCAAAACAAATGCTGAAGTGCCCTCCTGATTAGTGAACAACACTAATCTGCCTCTTTTGCTGGTAAATACATGATAAAATGTCGACTTGGCAGCCATAGCACAAGCTAGGGTCCCTACCATGGGAGCAAAATATGCTTAAATGCCCTCTCGGGCAGCCAAAACATGCACTTAAGTGCTTTTTGAGGTGCCAAACTTAAGATACGAAGCCTTTTAGAGAGTGAAAACACACACTAAAATGTTCTCATTTGAGCCAAAATACGCCAAAGTGTCCTCATATGAGCCAAAATTCTTGCTGAAATGCCCTCTCGGGAGCCAAAACAAGGGCTGAAGTGAACACAACCCTGCCACTTTGGCTGGTCAAAAATGATAAACTGAAAAAAAAGTGATAAAAAAGTGCTCTCTCTTCAGCCAAAATGGTGCAAAAGTGCCCCTTGAGGAGCCAGAACTTGGGTTTCAGCGCCCTCTCTGGAACCAAAATGCCCTCTTTTTCATTCTCACTAGCACTTTAAAATGTCTGTGCATGCCACTGATTATAAAATTGTTTTGATGAGGATGTGGACAGTAACAAAAGCCATAAAGATTACTCTTGAAATCCTTCCGTTTGCAGATCTCTGTAATTTTTTTGAAAATAGTGATATCAGCAAGTTTAATATTTAACACGATGGCTGTGGTATAAAAACATAATCACACACTCATGCTGCTCTCAGACACACCCTGAGTCACGTGTCTCCTCATTATGTCTGCATTAGTCTGGAGGAGAAGAGTGGAGGAGGAAATGACTGGTGATCCACTTTGGGTTCAAACAATAGAGACACATGACTGGATGGGCAGTGAATCTGTGTGTGTGTGTGTGTGTGTGTGTGTTTAATTATGTGTGAGTGGACACGTGGGGTGTGTTGTGTGGTGGGCCAACCCTGTGACAGCTGCCACACCATTTCACCCCTCCTCTATTTAGGAAAACAAAGCACCCAAATCTGGAGGACGTAGCTGATGAAACCATTCAGAAAAAGTGAACCTCCATTTAAAGAAGATCCTAAAACATGCATATTTGATTTTTTTTTTTGGTTTAAACATGCACAAAACAAACAACAAACATATGAACTTGTTTAATTTCAAAGATCTCACAGGGTTGTTAAAAACATCCTAAAGTCCCTCCCTAGATATTAGTCATATGCTCCCATCATCAGAACCATATTAATGAGGATAATAATGATAAATTCCTATTGGCTGTGGAGCTACACATCCTTCTCTAATCGATGAATCATTACCAGCTGGTCATAGTGATATATCATCTCTCTTAGTGACTTTTTAAGTGCTTATACGCCAGACAGACAACCCCCCCTCCAGATTTTTTCTGTTTGTTGGCTGTACTTAGAGTCAAAATATTGATCATTGGTCAGTAATAATTAATGTTTGCCAAACATGGACTGTATAACATATGGACGTAGTCTCTGCCACGTCTGTTTCTGATGCAGATGAAGCCAATTGTTGGCAAGAGCCATATTGGAAATGCTGACTCAAGAGGCGGGATCAGAGCCTCCGTACTGTCAGTTATAGGACGCTCCATTTGTCAGTCACATGAGCTGTGCCTCTGATTGGGTAAACTCAAGACTTTTAAATTGAAAAAGTCACCCTTGTATATTGTGTACTGGTGCTGAAATTAGCAACTTAGACCCAAGATGGTTTCAAAACCAGGCTGTAAATGTGTTTTTCTTGGTGGATTTCTGTTTCATTAATGCAAGTTTATGTTCTGTTATTTCACTGTCAGAACATAAACACTGATAATTTAGTCTTAAGCATAGAGAGACTTGTGTGTTTAAACCAGAGTAACCATATCCCAAGAACCTAAAAGTTGAGATACTTGTTTTCACACATAAAGTCAAATTTTTTTGATAAAAAGTAAAAGTTTCAACCTATTCCTCATAATTTTGTCCATCATAAAATTTTGACCTTTTAACTCAGAATATTGACTTTAATATCTCAAAATTTGACTTAATCATCCCCTTACTTTGACTTTTAATCCCAAAATTTTGACTTTTTTTATTTCTATAAAATCACCTTAATTTCACCTTTTCCTAGCAAAATTGACCATCTTAAAATTCCTCCTTATTAACTCAGAATTTTTACTTTAATATCTCAAAATTTGACTCGATTAATTTGTCAATTTGACTTTTCAACTCAAGTTTTGACTACTCATTATTTGTATATTTTTTTGTATCTTAAAATTACGACTTTTTATCCCAAGATTTTAACTTTTTATTTCAATTTTTTAATTACAATATATATAATATTTTATGCCATAATTTTGACTTTTTACCTGAAGGTCTGACCCTTTTTTTTAATCTCGTAATATAATCACAGCATGTTTTCCTGCATGCTCAACATCTAGACGTATCGGTGCATCAGATTCAGAATAATGCCAGAAGCTCAGTGCGTGGCTTTGTCATTAAATGTGAATGGTCTAACACACCAAGGAAAAACCTGGATACTTTGGGCCATTGATTGTCAACCTGTGGGCCGGGGCCCCAAAGTGGGCCGTGAAGGTATTGCAAGTGGGCCGCCAAATCATTTTCCAAAAAGTATGATTTTTCTTTTTTTGAGGGGGTCATATGGAGCTAAAAATATACAAGAAAATGTGTTAGATGTTAAAACTCAGGTACATTTAGAATTCTGCACTATTATTATTATTAATATTACTATTATTATTACTTCTATTATTCTTATTATTTTTATACTGTTATTAATACAAATCTATTGTTATTTCTATTATTCTTGCTATTATTGTTATTATAATTATTAATTATCATTATTATTACTACTATTACTGCTTTTGTTTTGTTTTATTTGGTACTTTGACTATTGTTTATTTATGTATTTAACACTATGTGTATCGATTTTATATAATGCCTATTTTTACAAGATGTATGTTCAAATATTTACAAAAGGTGGTGTTAGAAGGCATTATATGGCATTTGTATTTATGGGATCAGAGGAGCCTCAAAAAGTTTTGGGACTTAAAATTGGGCCCTGAGCTGGAAAAGGTTGGGAAACACTGCTTTGGGCAATTGGATAAAACCACCCCGGACATTTTACCACCAAAAAGAGGACGTCTGGTCTCCCTGGTTAAAGTCAGAAGTTATTATTATTTGCCATAAATAAATAAGATATCAGGCCGGTGGCTGCCTGCTGGAACAGGCCGCCCCACAGCGCCCTCTGGTGGCCACACCGCGCCACCGCTCGGTGTGAAGGAGGGAGGGGCCGCTGACTGAGGCTCAGACGCTCCTGTAGCTGCTCCCTGAGCCACTTTACATCGCACTGACAGAGCGGCCACCATTCCCTGAAGCTCCCATCAGACCGAGGGCCGCTGCAGCATCCGCAAAGAGGGAATACCGTCCTTCACAGCTTGGTTTTTTAAGGTGGAATCGGACGAAAGATGTCTTATCAAGGAAAAAAGAACATCCCAAAGATCACAGTGAGTAAAGGGAGTTATTCACGCTTCATTGGTTGAGGGGAAGTTTGGGCTACAAATGCGCTGCGGTGATTTACCACAAACATGAATTCTGGTGCAGATTTGTCCTTTTATTCTCACATTAAATCGCTTGTTAAAGAAAAAAAAAATCCGCACTGTGGAGAGGGGGAGGCATGACTGGCTGCCATAGTGACAGGCGAGCGGAGAGATGAGGCGTTTTCTTAAAGGTGTCCTGCATCTTCTTTGTTGAGGGATCCATGCATGCTGGGAGCCGGCTCGCCCATAAAAACCTCAGGAGCATGTGCTGTCTGCGGTGCATGGATGTGGATTTACAGAGTCTGGATCACATTTAAAACACATTATGTTATGATTTAATTGCATTTTCACATGATATTGCATTGATTTGTTGTATAAGCAACCAAATCCATGTGGTGTGTCTTTAAATCTTACAAAAAAGATTGAGAGAAATGAGTCTTTTCTGAGGTTATACTGTGATTAAAACATGTTTGAGGTATTTTGGCTTGAATGTGTGTGTCCATTTGCTTTCCAAAAAGGGGGGTGGGGATTTCAGGCCTTATTGATCACTAATATTGAAGCCTATTGGGTAGTGATTTCAATCTCAGCTTTAAGCAGCTTCTTCTTCTTGGTGTACCTTATTTTGAGAGTGTGCTTGTATGTAATGGTTGGAAATGATTGCTATAAAAGTAAAATGAAGAAACGAAGATTTTTGCATTAATTTATACTAGCTTTTTATTTTTTTACGGGGTCTTAATTTTTTTTTATTTCAAGGTATAAATGTGTACCCTGCAGTCTGCAGACATGCACCTCTCCTCATGTTGCAGGCTGCTGCTGCAGAGCAGAGTGAGAGAAGAGGAGGAAAAAAAGGAGGTGGGGGGGAAATACACGCCCATTTCTGAAGCTGCTGTGATAAGCCGGCCTTGTAATGTGATGTTTCTGCATCACAAGGAGAAAAAAAAAATCAGACTCTTAGAGCATCTCGAGTGTGGAGGTTGAATTTGGGGCAGGTTGTTTTAGTTGGTGGTAGTCGTGCTGTATGTGTGTGTTATAATTGCAGAGGAACCTCACTCCCACTCCCACTCCCCTCCTCATCCTCTATGTGTGTGTGTGTGTGTGTCGGCCTCCAGCTCATTGTTGCAGCTCAGGCTGCAGTCAGGGGTGTGTTTCTGGGCTTTGTCCTGTCTCCTCAGCTGATATTCCTCCAAGAGGGAGCTTTTGGGGGTGGTTTTAGCTTGTAGTGGTGTGGTATTCTTCCCCTGCACTCTGAGCGTGGTTTCTTAGTGTCTTTAAGTAGGGCATGGTTCTATAATGTGCTGAAGTGGGCCAGAGTTTTCAGTGCCATGTTTTACACTCTCATTATAGGAGCAGAATTTTTAATTTTACCAACCCCCAACAGAGAAGAGGGATGATTTTTTCTTTAGTTTTTTCTAGATAAGATAAGTCTTCTCCCTCATTAGTTAAAGGTGAATAATGACGTGGAAAAGCAGAATGATGACTGAGCTTTCCGTGGTAATGACCTCGAGATTAGTGCGCTCTGGTTACAAAAGCACAAATGAACAAAGTTACTCTCAGTGTCCTTGACCAGTAGCAAAGATAAAGGCCATGTCTATATGTATCTACTCGCAGGGTAGCTGGGAAGCCATGCATAATTTCATATGTTAAGGCCTATTGTCTCCACGAAACAGCAGTTTTGCATCACTCAAATCAATCTTTCTGGAAACTTTGGTCAAAGTGATGATTTTGGAAAACTCTGGTTTCATGGTTTCGTGTTTACACCAGTAAAAAGAGTTTTTGGGTCTCAAACTTCACAGCTTGCAACAAATAAAGACATTGACATGACACATATGCAACTGTATGGCAACGTTCTTGTGCGCTTATTTCTTCAAATGCATCTTCTTGCTTTGGTTGAAGAGCAAACATCTTTTTTTGATCCAAACAAAAGACCCCAGCGCCATGTGTAAATCTCTAATAGACATGTCTGATTGGCTGGCACAAGTTTCACATCTGAAAAACACTGCCACCTATGGGTGTGGCATGCTTAGAGCTGCACTTATCAATGGATTTTTCAGGTTTTATGTGGACTTTTGTTTTGTAATCGATGCTTTCTGAAATGATTCACAAAAAATACCAGACATTTTCACAAGATTCTAATTTTTTAGATGTACCCATACACGCAAACTGTTTCTTTCTGTATATTTTTTTATTTACAAAAATCCTACTGGTCCCCTTCATGTATGTTTTTATTTAAAATGAGAATAATGGTAAAATAAAGGTAATCCCCTTCAGTATAGCAACTGGTAACAACAACATAAGATGGAAAACTGTTTTGAAAAAATAGCCATAGTATTCATCAACACTGAACGATAGTGAGTGATACATAAACAAAACATCAGACTGTGTTTATCCCTAACCCCTCACCACGACCTCAGCTGACCTCACCTAATCCTATTAGCCATGACTACGTCCTTCTGTAAACCTGACAAAGTTGCTCCCGTGTCTAAGCCTGACCATACTTGATCGTAGCTCGGTCCTGTCATTAGATAAAGTCTGTTTACCAGCGCTCAGTTAGGGAGTAATCACTAGGTTAGAAAAGTTCTGAGTTAGTGTCAGTGAGCAATGTGGAGAGATGAAGCAAATTCAGAAGAGCTGCAGTACCTTGCATGTCCACTAGAGGATGACTTTTGTTTTGTGTTATGATCAATTCAACTGGAGTTATGCATAATAGGCATGGTAACTAAGGGATTTTAGCTGACAAGTGGCATGGCCTGATAACCAGAAAGACTTTGCTGTGTCAGTATCATTCCAAGCAGTGGTGTGACATTTTCTATGGCAGAGGCAAAAGAAAAAAAAGGAACACTCTGTGTGTATTTTGGCTCCCAAGAAGGCACTTAAGCATGCTCTGGCTCCCAGGAGGGTGGTTTATCATTTGTTAACCAGCCAAAGGGGCAGATTAGTGTGGTTCACCAACCAGGATGGCACTAAAGCACATGTTCTGGCTTTCAACAAGGAACTTTAGCACAAGATTGGCACCAAGGAGAGCATTTAAGCACAGTTAGTACCTCAAGGACATCACTCAGGCACATGTTTTGGCTCCCAAAGAGGGGACCTAAGCTTGTTTTTGCTCTCAGAAAGGCAGTTAATCATGTTTTAACCAGCATAGGGGGCAGATTAGTATGGTTCACCAACCAGGAGAGCACTCGAGTATGTGTTTTGACTCTCTTGACAAGTTTTGGATCCTATGAGGGCACTTTGGCATATGCTTTTGTTCCCAGGAGGGCAGATTATCGTGTTTTTAATTGTAAATGTGTAAGTTAGGGTGTTCCCCAACCAGGAGTGCGCTTTAGTGCATGTTTCATTCCCTAGAGGATACTTTAGGGGGTGTTTTGGCTCCCAAAAGGGCACTTGAGCGCACATTAAAAAAAAAAAAAAAAACCTGCCTTCCCCCATGCCAGCATTGGTTTTAAGTACTGCTTTGCCTCAATGACAATCAGTTTTCATATTTCACCAGGATCTTCTTCTCAATACTTTTTTGCCATGATGTGTCACAGTTGATGTAACACAGTGGGGACTGCAGGTTAGGGAAGATAAAAAAGACTTCTGTGCACTGACAAATTTTTTTAACTTAAAGATTTATGCCATCATGAGGAGGTGAAAGTGGAACTGAAAAGCATGCAGCTGATCAAATCCATGAATCTCAGGAACTTGGACCAGTTCCAATCCAAGTTGGAGCTAATGCTTGGTACCAAAGCCCAATGTAAACAACAGCTAGCTTCATCACTATAAATAGGTGTTCTCTTACTTTCCTAAAGTCGTCATTGCACCATTAAATAAAGTTACAAGCTACTGTCCAGTAAGTACTTATGTCATAAACTCATTTTTAGCATAGAGTTAAAAAAGGCCTTACACTTGGTTATAACTCTCCTCCCCTCTTCCACTCTCTTTTCCAGCTGTTTCCTCACAATTGCTCTCAGTCAGATTGGCTCTGTCAGATTTCAAGGTGTGGTTCTTCCCTTCCCTCATACTGTGCTCGCACTGCAGCCTCAGTGTTGTTCCAGGCTGGTACATGTCATCAGTAATCCTCTCCAGCTGGAAGCAGCATCTGTGGGCATGAGTCCGATGGCTGTGCCGGGGGAAAATAAAACCCTGATTCCTCCTGTGGACGTACCACAAACACACGGGCCCTGCCACAGCAGAGTGCGCCGTCGGACAGGAGAGCAAAACAAAAACGTCTTGGCCACCCAGATGTTGCCATGGTGAAAAATGTACAAGTAGAAAATACAGCCTGTTTTATTTGTCGTGTGTGGATGTGATGTCACTACAGCTGGGCAATCAATCACAAATTAGATTTAATCACAATATGACCTGTTGCAATATCCTAGTCACTGACAGTGCAACATTTCTTTTACCTGCTATGTGTCAGAATAACAGATAGAGCTTTTGCAGTTGTTGTTTTGTGCTGTCAACCAAAATGAAAAACTTTTGATAACTACCATTGCAAGAAAAACAGTGTAAGTGGTGAAGAGTGGCAAGAAGTAGCAATAAAAATTAGTTTAGGGTGGCAAAAATGGTCAAGAAGCAGCAAAAATTGGCAAGAAAATTAGGAGAAAACTTGAGAAATACTCAGAAAGTAGCAAAAAAAAGGGTACAAGGGTGAAGAAAAAGGAGTGAGAAGTGACTGAAATGGCCGAAAAGCAACACAAATAAGCAAAGAAACTCTGAGAAGACTTTAAAAAATAGTCAGAGAGAAGCAAAAAAGGTTAGAAAGTGGTGAAAATAAAGTGACCAAAATAGCCAAAGAGGGACAAAAATTGGGAAACAACTTAGAAAATGCTCTGAATTGGGTCAAAATTGGAGAGAAAAGTGACTAAAATGGGCAAAAAGTAGTCAAGAGTAGCAAAAAGAAATGTCATTGGTTTTTGTGCCAATACTTGACAAGAAAGTTACAATTTCTATACAGGGACAAACAATCGCGATTAGATAATTTTGCATTACACACATTTTTTTGGTGTCATACACTTTTCTCACTCCTGTGCTAATACACTTAGATTCACATTTTTCCTTTTTTCCCTTCATTTCCTTCGTTAATTTTCCACCGCTCCAGCCTATCAAAAGATCAACATACCAGACAAGCATGTTCTTCCTGTGTAACTGTGCTCAAAGTGAGTCACTACGTTAATTAAGATTGATAAGCCTCATTGTTTTCACTTTTTCACATCGGGAGAAAAAAAAGGCCGCTCTAATTTTTTGGGTAAAGAGTAAATATTTTTTTGCTCGCTGGGCAACAGAAGCTGTGGTGCTCATTCAGGATGACTTCCCTCTTCCACTGGTCCCTGCCTCCCTCCACCCACACAGGGGTCTCTGTCACAGCTAATAGAGAGCAAACAGCTAATAGCATAGTTTTCCAGCGCAGTACCCACTTATTAAGCAAAACAGAGGAGTGGCTACTCATAATTTGCATCCAAGTTTATGAGTCTTTCTTCCCCCCGTGTGCTGAAAATGGAAAAAGTTCAGACTGTAGTAGCACAAGAACAACATCCTGGTGTCTATTTTTAATTACAGCTGGCGTGTGGAACAGAAAATGACAGTTTCCTGTGCAGGGAGAGTGCTTTATTTTTGGTGCTTTGTTCCTCTGGAGTTAAATGACAAGTTATTTTTTTTCCACCTGAACTTTAATCTACTTTGTTTCAGGGAATTTAATAGCTGGGCCTGTCAACACTTGAAGAAAGAAAAAAAGGCTTCATTCTTTTTTTTTTTTTTCCAGTGACTTCATGTTTTTAAAAGCCGTTAAAAAGCTCACTGTATTTTTATCAAATCAACTTTTTATTATTCAGTTATTGCTGGTTTGAACGAGCTGGTTGTAAGCATTTGGGGTAAACCTAAAAGGGACTTTTTGCATGCTGTTGGTGCTAAAACTTAATCCACCCTCAACTATTCTAATTTGTCTCCAGCTGCAGACATCCTGTGCCCTATGACTTAGACTTGTTAAACGCCAAATCCTCTGCTGCTTATGGAGAGCCCAAGTGTTGGGAGTAGGTCACACACGCGCACAGATGTTGAGATGAGTAAGAAACATCTGTTTGTTGAAGCCATAAAAGTCTTTTCACTTGCACTATTCCCCCTAAACTCACACATTTAAGTCAAGTTATTGTTTAATAACCATAAGACAGTATCGAAATCCCAAATTGATGTTGGGTTTTATTGTCTATAACAACTTGGCAACCGAACACATACTGCACGAAGAGTTCAGCAGTCAGCTTCATGGTCTGTTTTTTGTCTGAACACACCGTTACAGTTTACAGTTTTCCAGAACCATAAAATCTCATCCAGCAAGCTTTTATTTCCCTATCTTGCACTGGCTGCTGCTACACTGACATGACTGACAAAGGAGGGCATGTTCAGTGACCCCGAGGGGTCAGAGCAAATCAGGATCATCATCATCATCAGTGAAGTCCTAGCTTTCACATAGTGTCTGACCTACAATAAAATCAGACACTAAATCAGGGCATGTAAACTGTTTTTTGACAAATATGAATACTCTTGATTTTTCTTAAAGTATGTTCAAAAAAAGTTAGACAGAATATGTGACATCAGGATGGTTGAAGTGTGCACAGGAGAGATAGACATGCTGGCTCCTTTTCTGGTTGCGTCGTTACACCCTCTGCTGAAATGAGACACCGTTGCTGCTGCTGCTGCTGGAAAATCCTGAAAGCTGCTTATTTTAGTCGTTGTCAGGTCAATGAGTCCATCTCGATGACTGGATGGACAGTGTGTCCTTTCCTCTTCTCTAAGCAAAGTGCAACTGAAATATGGCCGTTATAGTCTGTTCACGAGAGATTTGCTGTTGGCGCCACAGCCCAAAAGCCCCACCCCGACTGTTGACCAAAACACACATTTAGCATACTATAAAATGGCACATATACTTAAGCACACTCTGCATTTTAATAGTTATTTATGAGAGAAAAGTTGAACTACTTTTTCCATGTATTTGATACGGGCTGCATGGTGGTGCAACGGCAAATCCAGGTTCAGAAAAGGTCTTGTGTGGAATTTGCATGTACTCCAGCTTCCATCCACAGTCCAAAAACATGCTCATCAGGTTAATTGGTCATTCTAAATTGCCCACAGGTTTGAGTGCATGCACTGTTTGTTATTTTGTGAGTCAGTCCTGTGATTGAGTGGCAGCCAGGGTGTGCTCTGCCTCTCGCCCCAAGGCGGCTGGCGTAGGCTCCAGGATAGATCAGAACAGAAAGAGCCCACCTTGCTTGAAGTGGTATTCCAACTGGTGACCTTCTTGCAGTGAGACAGAAAAACTAAACTTTACGGAAAAAACAAAAAACATCCGGACACAATTTTGCATGACAAGAAAGAACCTAAAAAAAAAGAAACTAGTTATTTGGAAAAGATGTATTGGTTGTGTTTTTGATTTTTAAGTATGAACTATGTTTCATCCGTGCAAATGGAGGAGCAGGCTGTGTGACTAATGCTCTTGTCAGTTACAGGGGACTTATGTGTTGGCTTTTTTTAAAGATTATCTTCAGGCTTTGTCATGCTTTTAAATCATTGGCTGCCACTGATGTTTATAGACATCAGTTATGTTTTTCAACAGGGTGGGCTTGGGGAGGGTCTGGTGGAGCTTATCCATCAATATCAGGCTTGTAAACTGGTGAACTGATTCCTGTAGGGGACTTGGATGAGAGATCAGCAAAGTTAATGAGAAGAGACGCCAGACAGACTATGGCAGACTTTCTTAGTCTGAAGAGTTCAGGCAGCTCACACTTGAACCGAGCTTCAGAGATGATTTCTTAAAACTAATCAAAGCTCGTTTGCTTCATTTTTTTGGCCAAAAACAGCTGATTTTGGTAAAACCAGTCCGTGCTCTACTATTGCTAAAGAATGAAATAGGTAGAAACAAACTCTTTGTCCTGCTGAAAGAGGAGAGTCTACTCATTTTTTCTGGCTTTGCTCTTGAGGAGCTGTAATGTTTTCTTCCTTTTTACACAGTCCTAAGTTGAGTGGCATCTATCTTAGACATCCTGTTGCATATAAAGGTATGGCTAGATAGTTAATTTATTGTGTTTTGAACATATTTACAGATGTATTTTGATTTTCTCACTACTTGGTATTACTAGGTATGAAGAAAGTTGCTCAGTGGTAGAAACAGATATAAAGAAATCAAAGGATGGATGGAAGCTGCAGTGACAGCTTTAGATCATATGAAGGTATGCAGTTATAAAGTCACACAGATGAACTTGCTGAACTTCTTATCCCCATTTAAAAACACCAGCCGACATCGAATCCACGTCAGATCCACTGTTACGCCGTGTAAATACCGCAGTAGCCACCAAGTGTCGTTAAATCGTGCTCGGCTGCTTCAGAACTTGAAACGGCAAAATGACTGTGGTGTGAGCTCATTATGTGGACAGTGCTGCCTCGTTTATGTGGTAACAAATGACGTGACAGTTTTCATTTAACCACATTATGGCATGGATGGTTTAACTCTAGCAGTTAGCACAATGGCAAAGGAGTGAATTGTCAACATGAAAACAGAATGAACTGGGTTGATGTGAGGTGAGGATTTTTGCTCCTTGCAGATGAAGAAAGTGTGACATTTTACTATCATGGTCACTGGTAACTATTTTGTCCCAAATAGTGCCAAAAAACACACTACATTTAGGTTAGAAGAATTAAGATTTATGAAGTGACGATATGAGTGTTGGTCCGTGTCTATGATTTTCCAAGACAGCTTGGTCAAACTGTTCTGATGGGTTTTCGAAGAATGGTTCGAAATTTAGAGACAATCTAATGTTTTAGCTTTCAGCTGACTGCAAATCAACATGAGTCCAGTGAGTTCATTATGTAACAATAATTCACTGCGGGAATTCAGTAGAGCTTTTCACAGCACGTTGATATTTTATTAAAGTTTCACTAAAAGTTTAAATGTGTTTGTTTTGGTTTTCGATGGGCTCTTTTAGGTCATAAATATGCGTTACACTTGTTTCATAACAAGTGAAAAATTCTCATAGAAGATTAAAGAGTCACCTTTTTAATAGCTGACTGCGTTATCTAATTAAGTGTCCAATCATGAGACATTTTCAAACAGTATTTCAGTATTCCCTCTTCAACCATAATTCACTTACTAAATTAGTTAAAGCTTCTGTTGGGACTTTTTTACTGGTTGTGAAACAGACTGAAATTGTGAGCTAAAGACTCAAAGAAGACCATCAGGGAAAAGATTTGCTATATCTTATTCTAATTTAAAATACATTCAACTGCTGTGAGAGGGTAGATCATGTTTCAAGATACATTTGACTGTTAAAAGAAAGCAGAATTAGACTTTTCATCAGAAAACTAAACCTACACACATGCACAGGACAAAAATATTAATCTTTGTCCATAGTCGGTGCCAAACTGACACACAGAGAAAGTTCCTAACAGGAGCTTTAATGAGCCATGAGAAACCGCTATTAAATATCTAATTAATAAAAGTTGGGTATTTCTGCTCCACATCTCATCCCGACGCTCCACTTTCGAATGTGGGTCACTTCCTCTCAGTATCCTCAGTGGGTTTCTACAGTTTTGGCTTCACTTTTATATTTTTATGCAGCATGAGAAGACAAAGTACAGAAAGTGAAGAAGGAGATGAGGTAAATTAATGGAGAGATCTGTAGTACAAAGTTTAGATAAAGAGTGTTTTGTCTTTGAGCTCCTGAGTGACAGTTTCAGGTCAGCCTGCTCCGGAGTATGATGTGTGCTGGTTTTGTGTTCCAGCCTCTGATTGCTGTGTGTTGTAATGTGTTTGTAATGTAATGTGCTTCAGGGTGTGGTCTCTGTGTGTAAGGCTCTGGGCTTTGTTTCACACCACTTCATCACCAAACACACTGAGACACGAGCACACGCTCACACATTACATGTGTTATGAGCTCAGCAGATATCCAGTTGTACATTTGAGCCGAATACAAAACTGTTACTATGCTTTTTTCTTTTTTTTTTTTCTGGCGTGTGAAGGAGTGGCTGTAGCTTGTTGTAGTGATGAAACACAGAGTCCGAAGCCAAGGGTGTAAATCACTGCACACATGTGCTGATGGGAAAATATGAATTTCTGTCCTCCCAAAGCAAAGCAGGCAACCAGTCTTGGCTTTTTACAAGGAAAGGACGTAGTGGCAAATATGTAAAGTAGTAAGAAGTAGAAGTAAAGAAGTAAAGTTTACAAACCAGTGACACGTCCACACTCACATTTTGTGAAAAAATGAAGACAAGTTAAGCTGGTGTTTTGACAGGTGCTTAATGAGGATTATTGGAGAATTGACATCTCACCCATTTCACTAAAGATTCCTCCATGTCAGCACTCTGTAAAGCTCACAAATGTATGTTTTGTTTTTGGCATGTTATTGGTTATTTGAAGTTCAGTGACTCTTGTGTTAGTGTTTGTTTGGTTTTTAATCAATCTCTGCAGATTTGTGCACAAACCACTGCAGGAGAGACATCTGTTAGAGCTGACAAACCTGGCCTTATGTCCCTCTAAAAAAACTAGGAAAACTTACTTTGATGAGTGTGCATTTTGTTCCTGACCCAACATTGCACATAAGAGCTATTCAGGTTTACATATTGGCAAAAATCAACAACTTTGGTCGCTTACCCTGGCTGCGCTCATTGAGTTGCAAAAAGCGTTTTGACAACTTTTCATTGTAAATGTGTCAACTTTACACATATCAAATGAGAAGATGATTTTAAATCACTGAACACTGAACTTTCTGAGCTGCCTGTTTGAAATTTACCCTGTTCGTTCAAACTTTTTTGTAGGTCTTGGTATGATTGGACTTCGCTATGCCAGGCTGATTTTGGGGGAATTTATTGAGATGAAAATATTGCTGTCATAATATTTTGCACAGAGCTAAATTTTGTGGCTAGGTGTGCTCACATTTAACTCAAATTGAAGACACTTAGTGAGGGGGTCTTGGTGGCCCAGGTTCAGTTTTTGTCCCTGTTCATGATTATACACATTTGCCTATTCTTTGGGTTTGGGTTTTGGCCTTGTCATTAGGGTTGTTGGGCTTGGGGCCTAATAAATTAACAAACAAATAGATAAATGCCAATAAGTTAGTAAGTTAATAGATGAACAAATAAAGATATAACTTATTTCCAAAAGTTTTACAACTGAAGCTGTGTGCTGATTTTCAGCTCTGACCTTTTATATATGTCAGAGGTCTTAAACAGGAGATCCACAGCCCCTAGGTGGTCAGTGGAGGTTCTGCAGGGGTCTGTGACATTTTTGGTTGATCGTGCAATTCTTTGTTCTCGAAGATTTTAAAAAAAAAAAAAAAAAAAAAAGGTCATTTATGCAGGGCATTGGCATTAACAAGCAATAACTTTTGTTTCCACATTTGTTGTTAAGTAAAAATGCCAATCAGACAGTGACAGACAGTGTTGATGTTGAGATTGGTTTGTGCTAATGTATACATTTAGCGAATGCACCTTGTGTTTTATATCATGTTCCAAAACTCATCAGCTGGTTCATCTAAGAGCTCTTTACATTTCTACTTTGACCTCCTCAGCAGCCAGTTTTCCAACAGTCAGCAAAAACCCGACTGCAGTCTCTCCTCCTCTCTCGCCTGTCTGTCTGCAGTCTAAATGTTGTCATGGCAACAGCCTGCTCGAGCGAATCCTTGGTGCAACAGCAGATATGATGTGATGTGGAGTCATGACTACGCCCAGATCAGATCATGTAACAGGATGTAAAGTTGAAGGGCCCCTCAGATGTTTCATTTTAAAGCACAGGAGGAAGATGTGTTTGTATTTTTCATGCAGATCAAAAATATTCTGCCTCATGATAGGATTACGAATCAAGACAGCTGCTTATTTATATCTATATTTATATTTTGATGTGTATTATACAGAGAAAATCACAGTCACAGTCAGTTACGTAACAAAATCTGGATAAACATAGTTAAGACGGTAATCCATGATCAGTCCTTATGAGCAGATTCACTTGTGATTCTGGTTGCCAGCACTGATCCTCCTGATCGTCACTTCCACACCATGTTAGGGCAGTTTCACTCCAAAGGAACTGGAGTGAGGCTACTCTGAAAACAATACAAACAGCACTCTCAAAATGTTCATATTTAATTCAGATTTCTGGCAAAATTGGTCACAGAAGAGAGGGACAAAAGAGAAAGGAAAAAACCTTCTCGTTGCCTTTATGCAGACTGTTTCTTGGGGCTAAAAGAGAAAAAATAACCTCAGCTAAGCTCACGGCTTTGTTCATTTGGAATGGTTTGATTGAAATCCTCAAAAGTTTCCGGTATAATCAATCACACACGTCGTATGACCAAAAAGCACATTTTCCCAGTGTGGGACATTGTGGGATCAAAGTTTGGTACTGTTGGATGGATGTATTTATCCAAATAAAAAACACTTAATGTAAATATTGATCATATTCAGAGGGAATCAAACCACAAACCAAACTGCAAGGAAAGCTAGACCGACTGACTTAAGGGTGGTCTTGAGTTGCACAGTTTTTTGAAGTCTTGAATTCGGGAAAAGGCTGGCACACTTTCAAAGTATGAATGACACAATTTTCAATGTGGGTTTAAGTAGAAAGACATGATGTGACCACAGAGAAGTGGATTTCAGGTTGGAACAAAAGTAATCCAGCTTCAGGAATCATTTTATCACTTCTGACAGTGTTTCAAAGAAAACGTTGTCTGCGTTGAATCACAACTCTTCTGTTTTCTGTTCTTCCTCTCTCTCCTCAGAGCGACAGGCTTTTGATCAAAGGCGGGAGGATCGTGAACGATGACCAGTCCTTTCACGCCGATATCTACATGGAGGATGGCCTCATTAAGTAAGTGCTGTGCTGTCCTCCTCTCTGCTCTGTTTTCATTCCCTCCCTCTTACTCTTGATCCTCCAGCTTCTCTCCTGCTCACCATCTGCAGTAAACTTTCTGAAAGTCCGCTCTTGTTGGAGAATGGATAATTGACAGAAATGAAGTTGGTGAAGGCTCTTACTTTGGGTTTTTTTTTGGCAATATCTTTCTCTCTACTTGGAGAAAAATGTCTCCAAGTGACTAGCTTTATAATTCTGTCAACTTTCAAGGGAAGGAAATCAAAACTAAGTACAAATGATGTTTCACAAACAACAGGGGTTCACAGAGTTTGCAAGTTAACATGTCAAATTGGTTTGCGCGCACAAGCAGAGCGAGCAACACCAACCTCCTGCCTCTGTTTTTCTGCCCAAGAAATTATTCACCACATTGTAAAAACTGAAACTTAAGCAAGTGTTTGTGTAATTTGTAGTAAAAAAATGAACCTTGTGCTAGCTCCAGCTTCTTGAATGTAAGAATAAGCTGCTTTTCTTATAATTCCTGGTCAGAGAAATTGAGTTTTCTAAAAAAAACTGCATCAAGAAATGGTAATTTTTGAGGCGCAGATGGCCTAGTGGATCTGGCCGCGCACCATGAGGTTTGCCCTCGAGCAGGTTGCCCGGGTTCGATTCCCGCCTGTGGCCTGTTTCCTGCGTGTCATTCCCCACTCTCTCCCCCTTTCCTACTCTATCCACTGGCCTCCTCTATCCAATTAAAGGCAGAAAAGCCCAAAAAATATCTTTAAAAAAAGAAAAAAAGGTAATTTTTTTTAGATTTTATGGACCTAACTAATCCTTCATGAAAATAAGCTAATTACAGGACATTGAAAATAATGGTTGGTTTCACCTTTTAAAGCTCAATGAGGAAAGACTGGGGAGGTTTTTTGATGGATGCTGTTGCTGGAGTGTTTCAAGGAATGTTGCAAATGAAGTACAAAAGTTACTATTATTGCAGAGAAACCCTCCACTAAATATAGCAGCTTAATTAACTCTCCCTGCTGTCGTAGTGAAAAGTAAACTTCAGAGAGAAACTGTGTCTTCAGGCAGCACACTGTGTCCTGCTGCTGGTCTGGACCAAAATCAGAGCCCCGGTTTTTGAGGGTTCAGCTTGGAGGCAGTTGGCTCCAGGACAAAGTGATAACAGCCCATTGAGCCCAGAGTTTTATGTGCTAGCATGAGCATGTCCCGCCCCACCAGACGAGGCGAGGGGAGTATGAATTCCTCCCTCTGTGTCTCCCTGAATCGGGCCGTGCTCTCTTTCTCTTCTGTTCAGTTCTCACTTGAATTTCCAATTATAGTCTCTTTGTCACCCCGTCCCCCCCTCATCCCTCAGTGAGGCAGTGCTGAGAGAGGCACCCACAGAAAGCCTGGTGTTGCATAATAAACACCCAGATGTCTGCTGGAGCATTGAGCTGCTGGCAAACTCTCAAAGACGCCAGCTCTGCCCGCCCGCTTGACTGTGTGTCTGTCTGGTCCGTTTGCTCTATAAAGTCTGAACAACAGGGCGAAATGTTGAAGTGTTGACACGGTGACAATGTGCCGCTCCAGGCTTGACTTTCATACAATTTCACTAACTTGTTTCACCAACTCACACACATACCAGTACGGGACTTTCAGCGCTCTAAAGATGAAGTTAAGGTGCTTGAAATGTTTCCCCTGAAGAGCAGCTGGGCTCTGTTGTAGAGAAAGAGTCCTGAGCTCAAACATCTAGGGGGGGAACTCAAAGTAGAGCCCCTATGACTTCACATCTGATGCTTCCTGGGTGCTTTTGGGAAGTTTCCAGGCATGTCCAACTGGGAGGAGACTCAGGAGTAAACTCAGAAGTCACTAGGGGGGGATTAAATATCCCGCCTGGATATGGGAAAGTCTTGGAATCCCCCAGGATGAGATGGAGAGGTTTGTTTAGACTGTTACCAACACAACCTGGATTTGGATAAGGGGAAGAAAATAGATGAACTGAGTTTTTTTAATCCACCCATTTTCCACCATTTATCTCAGTATGGGTTGAAGAGGCAGCAACACCATCAGCGCAGGACCCCTGTACCCAGTCACTTCTACCAGCTCTTCGGGGGTATACCGGCATCCTCAACTAGTGGAGAGATATAACTTCCCCACCTTGGGTCTCCACTGTGATGGGCAGGTCTCAAACACCTCATCAGCGAGGCGTCAAGGAGGCATTCCCACAAGATGCCCAAACCACTTTATTTGGTAGAACGGTATCTCGAATCCAAGCCTCTCCCAGATGTCTCTCCAAACCCTATCTCTAAGGCTTGACACCCGCTCATTTCAGCTGTTTGGATTTGAGTTCTCGTCATTTCGTTCACTACCAACAGCTCCTGGCCGTAGGTGAGGGTTGGAACGTAGATTGAGAGGTAAATTGAGAGCATTGCCTTCTGGATCAGCTCTTACTTTGACACAACAAACTGGTGTAGTGTCCACAGCACTGAAGATGCTGCCCTGATCCATGTGTCGATCACTTGCTCTGCCCGCTCATCACCCATGAACAAAACCCTGAGATACTTTACGGGGGAAATACGCTGCATCTGTCTGCGGTGCATCTCAGCTGCCGTGCGTGTTGACTGCGTTTGTCAACTCACACCAGCTGCGTGTTGCATCCGCGAGATGTAGGAGTTCCCGTGCTCCTCACTTTATAGACAAGTCTCTCTTCATTCACATTGGACTGTAAAACTGTAAATCTGCTTAATCCTGGCGTGTCTCTGCTCATTCTGTCTTTTCGTCCTCGAAGTCAAGCTAAATACGATCTAATTTCAATACGGTCTTTTCGATGGTTTCTGTGCATAACTTTCTGTCCCGCTCGATCTTCCCTGCGCTGAATTTATGCATCACAGCTGCGTCGTCCCGCAGAAATAGGATTGCTTGCGTATCACTTGTGTTTTGCCGGCGTCGGCACGCAGCTGGACAGCAAGTAAACGGATGCAGTGTGAGTTGACACCATTGACTGTATATAGAATGGACAGCATGCTTCCGCCTGTCACCGTTCTACGTTTTTGAAGCCAAAAAACCCCGTTTCTCTAGCCGCCATTGTGCAGCCAGAGTCTGTGCAGTAGAGAATTTCCGGTGGAGCAGAGTAAAAAAGAGAAATAAAAATATTTATTTCTTCTTCTTCAGAAGGTTTAGTCTCCTTTTGGCTCTTTCCTGAAGTTTCTTATATCCCCGTTAAAAAGTACTCACTAACGGCAGCTGTCAACTATCGTAAAACGAAACTTATAACACAGTTTTTAACATCCAATAACTAATGAGAAACTAACTTCTCAGGAAAAAAAAACACCTGAACACCATGCAGCCAGATGACATCGTCATACTACCTTAGCGTAAAGATGAGAGAAACGTTTCTACGAGGTATCGTAATTTTTTAAAGTTTTCCCGGCTCATATCTGGAATACATGGGGAGGCGGGGCTTATGACCTACACTGCAGCCAGACACCAGGGGGCGGGGCTTATGACCTACACTGCAGCCAGACACCAGGGGGCGGGGCATCTGCTGGAGGCTTCAGTTTGAGCTGAACGTTGTTATGTCCACTCATTATACAGTCTATGGTTGACACATTGACTGGAATGAATCCTAATTGATTTTTTGCCGTCACACATTGGAGACGGAACATAGATGGATGTGGTGTATTTTAGTTGTAGTCCATCTTTTTCTATCCAAGTCTGAACCATGGCCTCAGACCTAGAGGTGCTGATTTTCATTCTGGCTGAAAATCACCCCAGTGCAAGCAAGAGGTCAGCGTTCGATGAGGCCAACAGGAGCACATAATCCACATAAAACAGAGATTTGATCCTTGAACCCCTGAACCTGACTTCCGTCTTCCTTGTCCCTCACTAGAGCTACGTATAGGGTAGTAGCAGCAACACAGCCCTGACAGTTTCTGGTGGTACTGCTCCATTTGGCCTGTAGACAAAATGAACGCAGAGCATGGACGGAAGGCCCCGTTGGCATCTGAATCCATATTTGGCATTGAGCATAAATGGGCCCCAAAGATGACATGCAGGTGTGAAACTTAACGCGTGTATGTTTTCCAGTTCTGTGTTGTTGTAATCAATCGAGCAAAAGTGTTGGGCATTTCCTGCTCATATCTCTTGAATTTTAGAATATACCCTTATTTTTCTCCTTTAAAGCAGAAAGTCCCAAATCCTTGAGCTGTTTTTCATTAAGACATAATATTTTAAGTTTTTGAGAGCAGTATTGGGCATTACTTTTCAAGCAAACCCACATATCAGCCCCAAAGCAATACAGACAAACTGGCATTTTTAACCGCAGATTTCTTCCAGTCATGCATAATTATGGTTTATTATTACAATAGAAAAGAGCCAGGGAAAAACCACACAGTTTATTTTGTCTGAAGTCTTTTGTATTCAAAATTTCTGCCATCACACAAATATGCTAACATCCGCTTCCCTCCACAGGCAGATCGGAGACAACCTGATTGTTCCCGGTGGGGTGAAGACCATCGAGGCAAACGGGAAAATGGTGATCCCTGGTGGCATTGACATCCACACCCACTTCCAGATGCCGTACCGTGGAACCACAACCGTGGATGACTTTGCTCAGGGATCAAAGGCTGCTCTTGCTGGGGGCACAACCATGATGGGTAAGGAGACACTGTTAAAGCGGGTAAAGAGTGGAGAAAGGAGGGGAAGGGGAGCTTTATTGGTTTGGTTTTGGGCAGCCCTCCAAAACAGGACCATACAAAAGAGTGAGTGTACAGGGGGCCAGGATTCAGGGTATAAAAAGAATCACTTCTCCCACAGTAACACAACACTAGTGTCTGTCTGCATAGTTGTGTGTGGACAGTGTGGATGTATATGCAAGCTTCATGTTGCTCACACAGCAGACGCTAACACGCTAACAGCTGGTAGATACTATAGTCTCATTAATACCATTAACTTCTTTTGAACCGGCTGCTACCCTGCTTGTTGTCTGCCAGGGGAACGCCGTGTCTAAAACAGACAGGCATGCTTCTGTAGTGAGCTCTATTCAGGGGGCTCCTTTCATTCAGGGATTATATTCCAGAGAAAGTAAAAACATGCACTGTGTTTGTGACACTGTATAAGCCAGTCTCAAACACATGATGATGCGTTTATATGCTACCATGCTAAATGACAGTATTCCATTTGCAACTGCTGTTTCCAGCTCAATCCTATTAACATGCAAAGAGCAGATAAGCAGATTGGGTCGTCTTTGATGAGATAAAGACCACAGTCAGTTGGAGAGCCAGCAGGCTGCCTTATTGTATTACAGCTGACTAAGATAGAGCAGGATTTTTTTTTAACACGGGGATACTGCTGTGTGTGATCAGGCTTTAGCACCTATGAATACTCTCAGAGAACAAACTACTAAAACTCATACTCTCTTTGTGAAAGTTATAACCCCAGTTCCAAATGACATTGAAACATTGTTTAAAAACTTAAATTACAACAGGATATTATGCTCTCTAAAAAGCTGAGACAGGGGCAATAAAAGGCTGGGATAGTTGAGGAATCAGGAGAAATCTCTGCCAGTAAGTAGTAGGACAAGGTTAAGTGGTCTGATGAGTCCAAAGCCAACATTGAATGCCAGTGACTTTCGACCCCTCAGGTTGCATCAAAAACCCACACCAACACAGTTCATCACTACATCTACAACTATAGCTCAAACTCTACCATGCAAAGACAAAGCCAAATATCAACAACAGACAGAAATGCCGCAGCCAACGCCAGCTTCTTTGGGCCTTAGCTTATCTGAGATGGACTGAGGCGAAGTGGAAAAGTCTGCTGTGGTCTGACGAGTCCACGTTTCAAACTGTTCTTGACCATGAAACCAAGACACATTCTGCATCTGTTACAACAGCGTGGCTCCGTAGTTGAAGAGTGCGGTTACTAGGCTTCAGTTGGGACCTGTCTCCCTTTGAAAATATGTGGTGCATTATAAAATGCAAAATATAACAACAGAGACCCTGGACTGTTGAAGAATTTCTGCCACAAAGCTTCAACAATTAGTGTCCTCAGTTCCCAAACCCTCATTGAGTGTTGTTAAAAGGTGATGTAACACAGCGGGAAACATGGACCCGTCTCAGCTTTTTAGGAATGTGTTGCAGACATCAAACTCAAAATGAGTGAAGATTTGAGAAAAAAATTAAACTTATGTTTTACACAGTGTCCCAACTTTCTTGGTGTTGTGCTTGTATAATTAGATACATGTTTTACCCTGAAAGATGATGTGTAAAAGTCAATTGCCCTTGCGTGTAGACAGTGATACAGCGAAAGATGGACAACAACAGCTGAAGTGATTCCCAAATTCATCAAGGACACCTGCACTCAAATAAAGATGTTGCAAATTGAATTTGACTTCGGACGAGGTTTACCCCGCCCGAGCTCACACAGACAGCTGATTATGCAAGATGAATAACACAGGGAGGAAGTACCAACACCAGCAGACAAATCCTGACATCAGCTTGTCTACTCCTCTTTATGTGTGACTGTCCTCACCTCGCTCTGTCACGCCCACGCCTCATCTTTGAGTGCATCACCTCCTCTCTTCTCATGTATTCTCTTTATTCATCTGTTCATCTCGTTCCCTCCAGTTGACCATGTGATCCCAGAGCCTGGCAGCAGCCTATTGGAGGCCTACGACCAGTGGAGGCAGTGGGCAGATGAGAAGGCTTGCTGTGATTATTCCCTCCACGTGGACATCACCCACTGGAACGACAGCGTGAAGCAGGAGGTGGACAACCTCATCAAGGAGAAAGGTGGGCTGTGGTGCTGTGATGCAAAGTGTGCATGAAAATATAATGAAACTTTTCAATTTGTTGCACTAAAGTTGATACTACATTGGAGGGTAAAGCAAAGTTTAACTGTTAGTGGGAAAAAAAAATCAACAAAATGTTTAATGTTTTAATACTTCTACACTGACGAATCAGAAAGTTTGTCTGAAATAATGTCACACTCTAACAGATGATGGACTGGTTATTTAGACAAGTGTCTTTTTGTCCGAGCCTAAGGATGTAAGAGGAGTTTAAGCAGCCGTTTTAATGTGTTTTTTCTTGATATATTCCAGGTGTGAACTCGTTCCAGGTCTACATGGCTTACAAGGACTACTACCAGATGAGCAATAGTGAGGTATGTTTAACTGAACTTAGCCCAGTCTTTGAATCACTGTATTATCCCACTTTCAGTATTCACACTAAGGAAAGGGGGGTAAATTTTCAATCTGGTAATGAAAATAGAGAAGCACCGATCCCACTTTTTCGGGCCTAATTCCAATACAGACGCCAAGGCTTGAGAAAACCTATACCACTATTAATTCGACAGAGGTTTCTGCTGATGACAAGCCTTGCTTTGCCAGAGAAACAAATGCATATAAAGCGTGCATTTTGGCTCCCAGGATCACTGTTGCCAACTCAGCGACTTTCTCGCTAAATCTGGTGACTTTCCAGACCCCTGGCGACTTTTTTATGTGAAAAGCGACAAATCTAGCGACTTTTTCTGGTGTCATAGGCGACTTTTCTGGTGTTTGGCGACTGATGTGAAAAGCGTGTATCATTCCAAAGTCACCATTCTCAACGAGCAGCGGGTTCTGCCGTGAGCCCCTCCCTTGTCTGAAAGCATTCGCAGGCGGTCGGTCTCGACTCTTGTAGCAGTCGCAGCTGCAGTCAGAGGAGAGGAGACCGCGCGTGCGCTAAGCAGCCGCTGGTTTTCAGCGCTGGAAGCAGAGGTGAAAGTCGTACACATGTACACAGGACCTGGAAGATAGGAGAGCGGCTGCTGCTTTAAAGCGCTCATTCAAAACCAGTCACAGCCGCATGCTGGGACGGGAAAAAGATTCACTAGAAACACGAAGTCTTGAAAACTACCTTAACTTTTAAAAAATCCCTTCCAAATTCCAAATTCTTCCTAAAAGAGCCCGTAGTCTCCTCTGCGCCCAACGTTCAAAATGATAAAAAATATCTTATCCTCTCTAAACAATATGAATAAAAATGGGAAGAAACACTGTAAAACAGTCATTTTTTGGTCTTATAATGCAGAGAAACATCAGCTCTTTTTTCTCAAAAGACACTGAAAATGAGTTAGAAATTTAAAAAATAAACTTTTAAAATTTTAAACAAGCTGAGAGAGACAGAGATAATTATAAAAGCCACTTTCTGCTGGTTAAAAATATAGAAAATTAAAAACAGGATTTAATTTTTTTTTTTCCATATGAAGACAAGACTTTATAATAAAAAGTCAAAATTATCAAGTTTTTGTTTTTTCTTATTAACAAATCTTGACTTGTAGATCTAATTTGTAGACCTAAACATTTAGGACGTTTATTATACACTTTTTGTCTCTTCCAGGACATTATTCCTTTCTCCTACAGCGTTCCTTACAATAACATTCCAATGCCAGATTATGCAAATTAGGTGATGACGTCATCTAGCGACTTCTAGCGACTTTTGGGGCAGCCAATAGCTACTTTCCTCACTGAGGAGTTGGCAACACTGCCCAGGATGCCAGTTTGTCATGTTTTAACCAGCCAAAAGTGTAAATTAGCATTGTTCGCCAACCAGGAGAACATCTTACCATGTGTTTTGGCTCCATAGTGGACACTGTAACACAATCTTTTACATTCAAATTGGAAACTTTCTCCCTGCAGCCAGAGTGAGAACAAAAGAATAACTCCAGAAACAGACACTCTTCTGACCTATGGGTATATAGGAGTGTTATTTCAAGACGGGTTTGAAAATGTCTGATCTAACACGCACAAACGATATCACGCTAAAAACTTAAACCATGGTCATTTATGTCATTATTTCATTAAAGTAACCCAATTGTGATCAATGAAATCCATCACTGCTGACATACAGAGAAGGGGAATAATCAACAAGTATGAAAACATGCTTTCAGGGTATTAGTTTGGCTCCAAGCATCACAGCGTCTAAGCGGGAGAGTAATTTATGGCATTCAGTTTTGTATTACAGTCAAGATTTCCCTCTGAAGAGTCTCAGAAACCCATTAATCTTTCTTCTTCTTGGCCTTATATAACCTGTCATCAGTGATGTATAGTATAGGTTTGTCCAGCTGGTAAAGGTCAAAACATTGAGTGTAAGTCCAGACGGTGTGAGGCAGGACTTTTTGAGTTTCTCATGCAGCCGTAGCGAATCCAGTCCGTCAGAGGAACACATGAGGCAACAGAAATAGTCAGGCTTGAAAAACTGATGTCATGCAGCTCATGAAAAACTGTAGCGCAGCAACATTACAACAACTGTAGCTCATCGTCCCACATAGGCTTAACCGTTTCTACAGACCACACACGATAATTGCAGCGTGTCGTGGTCGCACACGTCATGTAAATTGTGGCCTTCTGCTTCACATCGACCCCTGGGATTAAAAGTCATTTGATTCTTGCGTAAACAACCAGTCGGGGTTTCATATAAAGCCACATTACTGTTATTTAAAGTTTTTCTTGTCTCTCTCCTGCAGCTCTATGAGGTCTTCACTTTCCTGGCAGAGAGAGGAGGCATCGCTCAGGTCCATGCTGAAAACGGCGAGATTATTGCTGAGGTAAAAATAAAACGAAATAAACTGACTGATTTATTCCTCTTCTGTTTCTCCCCGGCCTCCTTCTTTCTTCCTCCCTCTCTCCGGTTTCTTGTCTCAGGTCCAACTCTGTGATCTGTTTGAGTTTAATGTGATTTACTTTGGTTCACTTCAGTTCACCTTCTCGGTCTTATCGCAGATCACCTCCTCTACCTACAGACTAAACATGCTGTCAGTGATGAAGGGGAATGTGTTTCCTGTTTAGCAGTAATGTGTGGGTGTAGTAAACATAGAACCCGATGAAGTATGATCTGCAATAGTTGGTGGATTGAGGGGATGATGTTAGTCAGAGCTCCAGACGGAGCCTGGACTCTGTAATGTCTCGTGTTTGTATGTGTATGTTGGATCTGATTCATTTTAAGTCCCAGTTCCCCAACCCAGATTTAAATCAGGACTTTGACAGAGGCTGCTTTTCTTCAAGTTATCATGACCCGACATTGGCTCCTGACATACATATGGCTTGTTTATACATGTTGTTAGTTCTAGTTTGGAGACAATTCAAACCAAAGAACAACCAGGTGAATCGTTGATGACTAATTGGTCAAATATTTTTTTATTGAGAAAAAAAACATTGCACACATTTTAAATATACATTCATGTCTTCTTTTACAATTTTCTGTTATGGATTCCATTTTTATATTTACCATTATATTTAAACATTTTAACAAAGTTTTAAGAATCAATTGAAGAACAAAGATTATTGAACACGAACAGAAGGAAAGGGAGAAGCACAGTTTAGAAAAAAAAAAAAGGGGGGGGGGAAAAAAAAAAAAATTAAAGAGAAGAAAAAAAAAAAAAAAAAAAAAAAAAAAAAAAAATAAAAAAAAATAAAAAAAAAAAAAAAAAAAAAAAAAAAAAAAACAAAAACCCCAAAAACATAATAGTAGTAGTAATAATAATAATGATGATGACAAAAAAAAAATTTAAAAAGGAGGGGGGGCAATGGATTCAAATATCATAGTACACATAGTATGTATGGAGTATTAAGTATGAAATTGAATGGAGAACAAACTGAGAAGGATTTAAACAAACATAGTACATATACATCCATACATATCTCCATACAACTAGACTACCATTTTCATACATATCTACATACACACATTAAGAGAAGGAAAAAAGAATAATAATAAATGAAAAATACATAAATAAATAAATAAATAAATGTAACAAAAAAAACACAGGGAAAATAGCAATTACCTCTGGTCTAGGGTACCTTAAATCTCCAGTATCTCCCTTCCTCCACCTCCCACCCCAATAACCCTCCCTATAAGCCTCACTCTTAACTACTTGGTTGATGACTAATTGTGCATAGACACTTTCTCCCTCCTTAAATATAAGTTTTATCTCACCCTTTGTTCTGTAACAAGTTATTTTAGGCATTTGTCCTTTATTTGACAGGAAGACTGCAACTCAACAGTTCACATAGCCTGTAAACTGTCTGTTTGTATGGCAGTAGTGTTAAACAGACCTGGGAAAAGATGCTGTTGGAAGCAGCCACCAGTAAAAAGTTGCCCGTGTTTCTGTGATGCAACAACTTTTTGTGTTTGTTAAAATTTTCCCTGGAATTTCCCAGTGTCTTTGGTTTTCTTTGTTTCTGAATTTCAGAACCATTGTGTTGTATTCTTCTCTTCTTTTGCCATCAAACACAGTCACCATTCTTCTTGTTGTCCTGTTATGTAATGCAGTTAGCAAAAAGCTCATGGATGCACTGGTAGAAGCAGTGAGAAGTGTAATTTTTAATGACATAATGTTTGTTGTAACCATTTGGTTTTTGGTAAAGTTATGCATATTTAAGTTCAAAAAATGTTGTCTAATTGTTGCATTTATCTG
Organism: Thalassoma bifasciatum; assembly: GCA_008086565.1. NCBI lineage: Eukaryota > Metazoa > Chordata > Actinopteri > Labriformes > Labridae > Thalassoma > Thalassoma bifasciatum. The sequence continues at coordinate 62,873 of RPOG01003401.1, forward strand.
GAGTAAAATTACAGAAATCATTAATGAACTTTATCAGAATTTTGATATCAAGAATTAACATTTTTACTAGTGAGAATTGAGTTGTAGATATCAATAGAATTTCCACGTCAAAATGTCATTATGGATTTGTCGACCTTGAGTCACAATGTAAAACAAAATTACACGACTGTTCTTCAATTTAGAAATTGACTAGTCATAATATCCAACTGACAACTATCCAATAAAGTAATATAAAGAAGACCATAAGAATAACTTACAAAGCTTAACTGCAAAAATTTTGTAAGTCTTTTATCAAATTCTTTTTATAACAAATCTTGGTTCAGTTTACGATACATTTAACCTTGTATGGTTTGGAAGGTAAACTAATTTCAGTTTTTGAACAGTTTACCTTGTGAAAGATGTGTTATTGTTGTGTATTTTTGGTTAAAAAAAATAGTTTAAACCTTCCGAAAAACTTTTTTTTTGATCACCCTGTGACTAGTTGATGTGGATTTATCTTCCGTCTTTTTTAGAGGAACGGTCACTTTGATGTCATTTCCCTTCTTTTGATACAAAAATAATTCAAATATCACTTCGAGTGTATTCCAATAAGATTAGAGTATAAGTGTTTTGATGTCCAAACACCTTCTACACTTCAAACACTGGTTTTTAGTTCTTCACCTCCAGCACAGCGACGTCTGAGCCGCTTAGTCTTTTATGTGGTGTCACACCTGGAGTTAATCTCAAATGCAGACATGGCAAGATTTCTCAAATCTGTCATCAACAGATTTTCACTCCTCAGACAGCTTCAGAAAACAGTCACAGCAGAAAAAAAATGTCTGCGTTACAGGTTTTGCCTCCTCTGCCTTCATTCTTCATCCACTTTAAAGTCAAGCTTCTCATCTGTGTGGTCTCATTTCACTGGAAGTGTTTGGCAGCTCGTATAAGATGACTCACTTTATCCTCCCTATAGTTCACTTAGCTAACTGTATTTTGTTCTGCAGTTGCCATGGAAATGCTAAATCCATAGCATTCAAACAAAAAACACTGATTCATTCATGTCATTTACTAACTGGTAGATTTGTATGAAGCTGGCAACAGTAGCTCCGCAGTGTATAAGTAAAGAATGGGGCAAGTAAGGAAGTTAATAAAAGCCATGCTGGAAAAAAATCAGTTATTTTTGTTGAATATTTAAAAATAAGTCAGTTTCTAAAAGCATGTCTTTGTAAAACATTGATGTAGACATGCACAGACTGCCTGTCCAAGTGTCCCCATGTCAGGGTCACGTCTCCGATTACCTCAGACACAAATATGCAGCCACAGGTTTTTTTGGAAGTAGGCCTTCAAGTTCACAAAGACCCTCGCCAGTGCGGGATTTCCCATCATCCTCTGTGTGTGGCCTGATTCAGATGTCAACTCAGGGGCTTGTATCCCGAACATTTCACACAGGCAGAAACAGAATATCATGTTGGAGTGTGACCAAGGGCTTACATCAGCCTCAAACCACGGAATAATCCTGCATATAATCTACCCGTGGGTTAAGCAGCTAACAGGTCTCTGATGTGTGTTTGGTGAACAGGAGCAGGCCCGCATGCTGCAGATGGGCATCACCGGACCAGAGGGGCATGTGCTGAGCAGGCCAGAAGAGGTACAACACACACACACGCACGCGCACACACACGCATGCACATATGCTGTTCACATAGAGCCTGACCATGTAAGATGATTCAAAGCTCCTGTAAGGAAATTTCAATTTGATTTTATCACCAGGGACTAAACAGTTCCTTTGGCCCATTATTGACTGAGGCTCAAATCTCAAACTGAGATTTGTATTCCTGAAAAAACATTCTAGTAGGGATGGAGCAGTTCGCAAAATTTATG